>CM037158.1:25653117-25820617 GCA_020921065.1 Vaccinium darrowii | reverse complement strand
CCTCGTTGGTTCGCTGCTTCAATCAGAATATATGTGCTTTCTAAAGGGTGCACTGAACTTTGGGTCACTGCTACTGGGTGTGGAAAGAAGCCATTGGGCTGAGATACCCATAATGCACAATAAACCCAACAACCCAAATCAGAAAAAACACGGCCCAGAATATTAAACAAAGTAACCATTCCAAAAATCATGTTCTTACATCCTTAGAAGATACTATCTATGTTTGGATTCACCCAAAGTTTAGATTCATGGCTTGATGGGTAGTGTGAATTTTGATTTATCCCGTTCCTATTGATGAAATTACTTTGCAATGACTGCACGGAGTTCATTATCTCATCAAAGCATAAGTGCTTTTCTAGTCACCTAAACAACAGTTCCAAAGGCCAGCAAAGTCAAAACATTGACAAACACATGCTCTAGCTTCAAGCCTTTCTTTTCTTTTTTTGGTTATAACTCTGCTTACATTAGGAAAACTGACAATTACTATGACTTATCTTTCTTAACAATCTATTAGCCACACACACCTTGTTGCAACCAGGTACAAGATGTTGTAGAAGCTTGATTCTCTCACCATTCTTCTCTCTCCAAACCTGCCCAAATACCGAAAATAGCAAAGATTTATAATGTGCCAGCTGGGGCAAAAATTCAAACAGAAGGAATATGTGATAGATTTGGGCTATAATTTTTACTTTTTGAGCTAGACTATTGCTGTCAGTAGCTTGACCCCTTCTTGCTCTAGCATGAATGTAATCCTTTGGGGGCTTAGAAGGCTTTAAGCTACCCTTTTATTGTTTTTGACCTCATCAGTTTTCTTCTCTGATTTGACGACATCATTTTCAATCACGTTACCTTCAGAGCATCCTCTGCCTCTACTACCAAAGAACAGATTCTTAAAGAAAAAATCAACTGAATCAAAACAAAGCAGCAAACTTCAGCTTAAAAATCTTGACTCTTCGCAGTGATATTTGTACTACCTTAGATTTTCCTTTGGCAACTAGTTTTCTTTTCTTGGAACTAAAATTATTCGGATTGTTCAAACTAGTCTCTCCATTTGGGATTTGCCCAGAAATAGAGGATGAGGCATGCTACGGTACACATACACCCCCCCCCCCCCCCCCCCCCCCCCCCCCCCCCCCCCCATGTGAGATTTTGTGGCTCTAAATATGAGTTTTGTGGCACCAAATATGAGATAATATGAGATTTTGGGGCACAAATATGAGATTTTGTGGCTCCAAATATGAGATGGCATACGGTATGCACCCCATATGGATGGACAACCGAGATTGCGCCACGTATGACGTGTGGGAATTTGTGCCACCTTTGACCATTGACTATATGAGATTTTGTGGCTCCAAATATGAGATTTTGTGGCACCAAATATGAGATTTTGTGACTCAAAATATGAGATTTTGTGGCTCCAAAAGATGAGATTTTGTGGCACCAAATATGAGATTTTGTGGCTCCAAATATGAGGTCCGCACCAGTTCGCACGGGTCCGCACCAAGTCCGCATGGATCCAATAAGAGATTGTGTGGCTCCAAATATGAAATTGTGTGAAAATATATGAGATTTTGTGATTATTCATATGAGTGTGCATACCATATGCCTTTCGTATCTCTAGCAGCAAAATCTCATATTTTGAGTCACAAAATCTCATATTTTGAGTCACAAAATCTCATATTGAGTAATTTTTAGAGGGTGCGCATAGTAGCATGACCCTTCTATCCCTCGTTGGATTTGGGGAATTCATCTCTATTAGACAACAGTACCCAAGTAAAAAAAAACAAATAAATAAAAGGGGCAGAAAGTTGGAAAAGCAGAGAGAAATACCTTCACGAGGTTATTGACCCCGTCTTGATGTTAAAAGCTTCATATCCTATATACATACAGTACATAATTAGTAGTTCAAAATGCATAATACCTCAGGTGAAAAAACTCCACTCAATTATGGCTCCACAACCACCATTTCTTCCCATTCCCCCTCTAATCCCCAGAAATTCACCCCACACTTCAAAGTTTAAACACACTCTTTACCCAAAATGAAGCCTTAATTAACAAATCCCAAGCCATTTGAGACCCGAACAAGCTTCAGCTTTTTTGGCACAAAAAGCGCACAAATTCAAAACCCAAGGAGACGAAAGAAACTACTTACATCAACCAAGTTCGGGAGAAAACGAATGGCGCTGAGCTGTTGAGATCTAAGCAGTGGACAAGGATTGATTTACACGTGTGTGTATGAGAGAGAGAGAGAGAGAGAGAGAGAGAGAGAGAGAGAGAGATTACGGTTTAAGTGATTTTGACGCCGTCGCCGTGTGCTACTCTTCCAGAGTGTGAGAGCCAGACGATGAGAGATTTGAGTGGGGAATGAGCGCTAGGGGAAGGTGAGTATGAAGGAGATGGTTTCCTTGGAGTGAATCCATTTGCCCTCTATTTGGTACCAGAAGAGACGTGAAGAAGCAGGTTACCGATGTGGCCTTATCTTGTCCAAATTCACTGTCGGTATATGGGCCTATAACATTACCAAGCATTAAACATCATCCACCGACTACACAATATTTCTGGAAGGGCATGCCCGATATTTAACGGAAATGAGAAGGGCAAACTCAGGAAAAATACTAACGAAAACAGTCTCGGCGAGTTTTTATTATTATTTGGATAACGGGTCTGCTTGCGCTCGCCTCAACTAATTTCAGCATCTTGAAGTTAATGACTAGACGAATTTCCAGTAGCCCCAAGATTTTGAACATTTGGCCATTGTGAGACTCGATATTTCAACTTTAGGAACATGCTCTTTAGTTCTCTCATGGAATTGGATAAATAAGAGGTTCTCAAACTCGCTAGGCGTTTCCAGAGCGGCCGGGGACTTTCTAGCTTCCAGCTCGAATACTCGAAGAGAATACTCGGCCTTCGAGCAATTACTCGATTTTTTTTTTAATATATAGACATTGTAGAGACATGTAAACTAAACAACCAAATATCAAATAACTAGTTAATCCATAATAACTGGTCAATCTTCATAGTTAAACCAATTTACATACCAAGAACAAGAATGCAAATCCAATTTATAAGTCAATTTACTGCCCTGAGTGCCTAACCAATTTACTTTAAAAAAAAAAAAAAAAAACCCCAACACCATTACAATTTAATGATTTTTACCGGTGTTCAATACTAGTCAATACCATGTGTCTAAAAAAATGCATAAAGTTTAAAAAAAAAAAACATACATGTGCCCGTACATAACGCACATATACTTTATCTTTACGTGTCTATCCATAAACTGTTCCAAAAAAACAAAGAAAAACGTGTACAGAGAAAATAGGTGCGTGAGTGTGAGTTGGTGCCTCATTGCCTTCGGGGTGCCAGCACTCAGCCGTCACCAGTCGATCAGTGAGAGAGAAAGAGAGAGAAGTCGACGAAACAGAGATAAGAGAGAGACGACGACGACGACGACGACTGATCGATGAAACAGAGATTGAGAGAGAGACGACAACTGGTCGCCGTTGCTCTGATGAAGTTGACGACGACGTCCGACGACTGAGGCTGCTCTGATGAAGATTTGATCGATGGGTTTCAACTTTTAACGTGAGACTGTGAGAGAAGGAGAGGCGACTGATCGATGTGTGTTTTAGCGATTTAGGTATGTATTAAACCTTGCATGAATTACACTAAGCCCCCTCAAATTGATTGCAATTCTGTTTTTATCCCCGACTTTTTCCGACTTGGTCCGACTTCTTCCCGACTTGTCTAGTCGGCGACTTCTCATTACTCGACCTTCCAGCGACTAGTCGGCGACAAAGTCTGACTAGTCTCCGCCTAGACCTTCCAGCGAGGACTTCCACCGACCAGGCCATAGTCGCCTCGGTGAGGCACCTTCCAGCGACTACTCGCCGAGTACTCGGCCGAGTTGGCCGAGTTTTAGAACACTAATGAATGCTTTTGCCGGTGCACTGGTATAAAGGATAACCCGACTTCATAATAAACCTTTAGGTGCAGACGGATTAATTTGACTTCTTAACGTTATGATTTTGTTTTCTTTTTTCATCACTTTGAACTGCCTAGATGATGAGGGATTTTTTCCTATTACTAAACGTTATGAGTATTGAGAAAATTCTCAATGGTCGTTGAGAATTTTCTCAAAACTGTATTAGTACTCTAAAGTGCTATGCACATAGGTGGAATTGATGCATGAGGAAATTATCAACACTCTGTAGTTATTGTTATGCGCGTGCATGTTTCTTGAGAGTGTATAATGTATATCAATCATATGCACATACACGGTGTGGATGATTTTGCTGAGAAAATTCTCAATAGTCTATAATTGTTGTTACGAGCATAGATGGTGCTTGAATATATTCTTATCACTGGCTTTCACAATCACCACCTCCACCCTACCAAAACACTTTGAGAATATATTCAATTTAGAAAATTGTGAATTTCTCAAACCTTTTGGATTGAGTAGATACTCGATATTAAAACTCATTGCCAATACGCTAAAATTTCCACCTCCACTACCACCACCAAAAACATGTTTGAGTATATTCTCAATTCAAAAAAGACTTAGATGTGATGAAGGGGGGGAGGAGGAAGACAGAAGAGACCTACACAGAAGTTAGGTTCATCTTTTGGGGGTGCACCCACCCAGAAATCTTAAGAGAAAGTGTCACCATTCTGGACAACGGTTGGCAATCACCACCGCTGTTTTTTTTTTCTGGTATCTCTTTCTCTCTTTCTGTTTCTCACTACCCAAAATTGCCAAATCCCTAATTCAATCGGCAGCTGTATGTGTACTCTAGTGTTGAGTAGTCACTTGGTCTGATTTTCTAATAACCCTTATTTTTTGCCGGTCTGCTACTCAGATTTTATGTTATCTAGAAAGCCCTGATAATATTGATCCATTAATCAGATTTTGTATGTTGTTAGGATCTTTAACTTTCACTAGAATTCATATGCAGAAAGCATGGAATGATAATCTAGCTTAATCTAGCTACAATTTATTTGTCCCTTTGATTGATTCATTTCTGGACTTCGGGGTACTATAACAGACCTATAGATGCAGATGACGAACGAAAGTTACAGATGCAAATATTCTCATGTACATGGTTATTGGCCACATACTCATTTTTTGTTACTGTACCATTTCATTTCGTTGTGACAGGAGTGGTGGGTTTATAGGCTTTTCAAGGTATTAAGGTCCACTAAATTTGAAGTTGTGACTTGGGCTTCCAAAATGTAAAATGTGGGGGGACCTTATCTCAGAAATTGTTTGGGATATCTTTGCACTATTTTGGAAGTTGAAACTAGTTTGAGCAATTTCTTCCCAAGTTTCCCCTTCTTCTCAAGTCTTTTACTAACAAATGTAGGATAATGAGTTCTTTTTCCCTCTCTAAGCCTTCCTAATTTTTTTTTTCCCTATTAATAATCAATTCATTATGGGCGTGCCTGTTGAGAAGTAAAGCAATTTAATGATATGATATTTTTGAGAGTTAATTCCAAACCTTATGATTTCAGATCTTTCATTTTCCCGTTGGGCAATGTCATTTCTTAAACAAAATGACCAATTTTGAACCTTTGTAGTTTGTATGGAATTGTGATGGGCCTATTTACGTATGAAAACTATACATGCAGGCCTAATTGCTGGAATCCGTTTGCTATAAAAGGAATAAATGGGCATTATTTTGGCGTAAAAGCAGATCATAGCTATGCAGACATGCGTCTTAAGTAGCCTTTGTGAACAAATGGTGATAATTTGTGGTGCGGGTCTCCTTTCTTATCCCCTTCAATACTCTCACGATTCTGATTTACTTTGAACCAACAGTAGATTGTTGCTGATATAATCTGCTCTCGAGTAGCTCGGAAGATAAACTGTCAGTTATTTGACGCAATTCCTAATAAAAGTTTAGATTGTTGTGCATAGCTATCTGTTAGATCTCTCCTTGTTCCAAAGTTTTTTGTTTGGAAGATGCTCTGAACTCTGAACAATGGTAACGCGATGAACATAATGGCGTATGACAGGTTTGAAATAGGGTTAATGATGATCAAATACACAGAAAAGGGGATGTTGATGCTATGAACAATGTACGTGAATAGTAAGATAGAGAGAGGAAGTGAACTCTAGGCCTCCCACCTAGACAACCATAGGCATCAGACCTTGGGCCACTTTAGCATCACACCAAAGAAATAGGATTGCATCCCCCAATTTGAAAGCTTAAAGTTGTAGTATTTTTTATATCTTCATTTATCCATTCATATCTCAAAGTCTTGAAGTTACATCAATTTATAGGCTTCCAAACATGTGTTGAATGCAAAAAACTCTTCCTATTCCTCAAAGATCTAGGAACAATGGATCTATCATAATATTTATGAACCTAGTAATTGATAGATACATTGCATAAATCACTAGGGCATTAATGTGATGAAATGAACCTAATAGTCGCATTGAACTACTAGGAACTTGTAGTTCAATGTATCTAAGAGCAAATCCATGTGACTTTGTAGACTCATACATCGACTAATGGAATACCCATCAACACCATGACTTCAATCTTGTGAAATTACCAAACTACATGTTGCAAGTGTTATGAACTGCATCAATTTGGTATCAGAGCGAGAGTAGCATCAACACCATGCTGTGATACCAAATTTGGTATCAGACTAATGGAATACCCATCAACACCATGCTACTCTCGCTCTGATACCAAATTGATGCAGGACAGAATTGAAATAGGGCTAAGGATTAAACACAAGGAAAATGGAATCTTTTGGGGGCTGTCGCCAGTGTACGTGAACAGTTGATGGGGAAAATAATCCTAAGCCTCGCACCTAGAAAACCTTAGGCATCACACATAGGGCCTCTTTAGCATCACACCAAAGAAAGAGGATTGCATGAAGTTGCAGGAATTTTAACATTTTCACATCCATTCATATCTCAAAGTCTTGAAGTTACATCAACTTATAGGCTTCCCAGCATGTGTTAAATGGAAAAGACAATTCCTAAAACATCTAGGAACAATGGATCTTTCATTAGATGAAGGAAACTAGTAATAGATGAATACATTGAATAATCACTAGGGTGGCATTAATGTGGTATTGTGGTGAAACAAACCTATACTTGCATTCAACGGATAGAGACTTGTAGTTGTATGTTTCTAAGTACAAATGCTAACTTAGTAGACTCATATACAGACCAATGGCATACCCATCAACCCATGAATTCGAACCTTGTGAAATCACCGAACCGCACATTCCATTTATTAGGAAATGCTTCACATAATTGACCAGGGTGCGCTAACAGGTAAAATAGAGTACAAAAATGTACTATGAGACTTGAACTCAAGATCACCTCGACCAGTGGTGTCATAACACACTAGATAATAAAAATTTCAAAGTCATTAGGCATGGATATGTAATAGTTTGACTATGAATCTTTATTGGAATGTTGACATGACATCTCTTTGAGCATCCCATTGGATGCTACAAATATAGCAAACATCCACTTGATTTGAAACTTCCAATATTGTTGAGGCTGACATTGTTCAGTTAATGGGAAACATCCCTTACGTCCTATATCTTTGTGTTTTATTTTTTTCCCGCAGGCAGTGATAGCCCTTTGCTGCTAATAAGATGATCACATCACAACCCCGATACCGTGGCACTGCTGCTATTGTAAACCAAGTGTTGGGTGTGATAATTCAACACAGGCCATTTGATGCCCAATTAGCTGCCTCAGCTACCACTGCTCTCAATTCCAACAATCCATGGAATGTTGAAACTATTTCTGAGGTGCTGAGATCCATACCCAGATTATTATTCCAATCCAATAGGTCTATTGGTCGCCAAAAAAGCTTGAGACACCGTGCTCCTCTCAAACAAAGAAGCCTTAGAGAAGAAAGTAATAAAGTACGCAAGGGAATGATTATTCTTGGTCCCGCTGCCTATAGAGACCCTCTTAAAGTCAAATTAGGTCTAGACAAAGCAATGGAGTTCTACAATTGGGTTGAGAACCATTTTGGGTTTACCCATAATGAGCTTACGTGCAGGGAGATGGCTTGTGTATTGGCCAAAGGGAATAAGTTAAAAGAGCTTTGGGAGTTCCTCAAAGAAATGGCTAGGAGAGAGAATGGTGGTCTTGTAACTACAGCTACAGTAACATGTTTGATGAAAGTTCTTGGAGAAGAGGGATTTGTTAATGAAGCAATGGCTGCATTCTATAGGATGAAGCAGTTCCATTGCAAACCAGATGTTTACTCCTATAACACTATTATTTATGCTCTTTGTAGGGTAGGAAACTACAAAAAGGCTAAGTTTTTGTTGGAGCAAATGGAATTACCAGGGTTCAGATGCCCACCCGATACGTTAACATATACGATACTGATTAGTTCTTACTGTAAGCACAGCTTGCAAACTGGGTGCAGAAAGGCCATTAGAAGGAGGATGTGGGAAGCAAACCACTTGTTTCGTATCATGCTATTCAAGGGTTTTGTTCCTGATGTCGTAACTTACAACTGTTTGATTGATGGTTGTTGTAAAACTAATAGAATCGAGAGGGCACTAGAATTGTTTGATGATATGATTAAAAAGGGATGTCTCCCAAACAGGGTCACATACGATTCTTTGATTAGATATTACAGTGCTGTTAATGAGACTAATACGGCAGTTGAGATGTTGCGGAGGATGCAAAACTTGAATCATGGAATACCTAGTTCAAGTTCATACACTCCAATTATCCATGCACTGTGTGAAGCTGGAAGAGTGCTGGAGGCCCGCAATTTTTTGGTTGAGTTGGTTGATGGAGGGTCAGTTCCTAGAGAATATACATATAGGTTAGTATGTAATGTGCTGAACTTAGTAGGAGAACCTGATTTGCTGGATAGTGAACTACGTAGGAGAATTGAAGATGGCATTGACTATAGACGTAGGCAAGTGGCGAAGGTGAAGCCAATTATGTCCGATAAGCTACGATTTAGCATGGGTGGAGTTCAATAATGGAAAACGTGATATCCTTCACCTTCACTCGGAGATCCCATGGCAAAAGCATATGAGGTGAGTGTCTTTTGACTCAGGTTCCAAGAACTACATCCAGGAATTCTCTTTCAAGTTCTTTTAAATGTTTGTTTCAAGTTTCTCTCCCAAGTGTCCGTATTAACCGTAGAATTTATTTCTTTTTCAGCTAGCTCCTCTATATATTGGTGGATTTGGTTTGCCTGGATTTTTGTTTAGATTTTTCACTGGTCCTGTACACTGTTGATTGAGTTAATACTAGTCCTCCTCCTCCATATGCACCTGCTTCCTTTGTTTAATTCAAACTTAGCTCTGAACAATAATATTAGTCTTGTACCCTTCTGAACATTTTTGCAAACTTTTGTTCCCTTCCCAGGTGGGCGAATATTATATGCTATTAGAAACTTACGATGGATGAAAATTCTTTCCAGCGATTACTGTATTCTGTTGTAGAGCATTGTTGAATATTTAAATGGTGGGGTAGGCAGAATAATAAAAAGACAAGTAGAAGTTGAAGAGTTTGCACCACTAAATTGTTACGGGAGTATTTTCTCTTTATGCTTGCCTTCATCAATTTTTGGGAGCCTTCCTGTTTTCCATTGTGTAATGTAGAAAATTTAGCATGCAACATTTTGTGTCTGATCCGACTGTAAGCTCTGTTTCTGTTTTTGGTTTTGTTATTTCGTGAGTGGGGTAAATTGGCTAAAATGGTTTCATCCCACTACCCTTACTATTGGTAAACCTTTTAGCAGCTTTTCTGATGGAAAGATACTGGAGAGGCGGCGTACTGAATTTCCAATGTGGAACTGTAGACACTGGATCTGGAGTCTGGATCTGAAGTCTGGAGTAATGTGTCTACTTTTGAGGGAGGGAGGGCTGATGAATAATCCTGCGAAAAGAATCACTGATCGACAGAAAATGACATTTTGGAGTGTTGACCTGTCCCATGGTTTCCCAGATGGTGGATTTTAATGTAGGAGGCCTTGAATTGATGAAGAATCCAACGAAACAAAACGTGCAATATATCCGCACAACATAGGAGTCCAAAGATGAAGGGTACATGTCCCATGGTTTTTGTCCTGATGTAGATTTTAATGTACGATGTTTAGGTAATTATCTGTTGTTTTTGTTCTTGATAGTTGGGAAATTTTATCTCAGATCTATAAACCTGAAGTTAACAAAGCTAATCTTCATCGTTCTTGATTTTAAAGGCTAGAGGCCGTGCAACTGCACACCCCTGATACCACAAGTTATGACAAGCTCCACTTGGGTAGACCTTAAGCAGGTGCGCCTTCTAAGTGCAATGCAGGTTTCCAGCCTATGCCACGAGCTTTCGTGATCGCGTGTCAACCTATGACAGTCAAGCTGTCATGATTCTAGCTTCAGGTAAAAACCTCTGCTTGACCAAAATATATTCAGCTCTGTTTCTATTACAAGAATTTATCTGTTTGCATGACAACTGTTTTAGTAGTTGTAAGAGAACACGCATGTAATGGATAGAGAATTCTTAATTCCACTTTGTGGCATGAATGAATGATGTTCATAACAAGATAAAACTCTTATCTGCTAATGTATTGATTAATTTATCTTTGCCTTAACTGGAGGATGTTGAGGTGTGAACATTCATCTACCTAGGTTTCTTGGATATAGGAACATGATGTCCATGAGAGCCACGACTAAAACTCAATGGAGACAATAGATTCATGTAGTTAACTCCAACTTATTGGGACTTAAGTCAGTTCGGTTTGGTTTGGTTATCGATACACATTAAAATAGGAATGCAGTTTTAGATCCTAGTAAGAAATTTCTTGTGGTTTTCCCTTCGCCTGGGAAGAAATTGCCTATGAGACTGCTAAAGCAGCTTTTCCAGGGGGTGAAGGTATGGCACATCTTGACCACGAGTTAGTCATTACCAAAGTGCTGAAGTTTGATATGATACGTGAACGTATACCAAGTTTTCATTAATGTTCTGTTTGATTTCTGACATTCCGTAGGCATATAAAACTCGGTTTCTACAAAGCGATCACACCCCAACCAAAGCTCTCTTTGGATTCCAACTTGTCATTTCACCACTTGGGAAATCTCGCAATCAGACAACACACATACGAAGATTCAATCTGTGCGATGAATCAATTGTGGATTCAGCTGTCAATTGGAATAACCCACACAAAACCACATTTCCACAAACAAAAGCCATGTTATAACTCGAATGCTAATCTTAGGGAAAGAAGAATAGTGAACCTGAAAATGTTAGATGCCAATTAGGCTCATCGTTGTTAGAATGGTAAGTCTTGACATTGGTGTTGTCAGTTAAAAATGTTAGACAAATCAAATCTTTCCCTTAAGAACTTCTTTTCATTTGGACGATTGTCCTTAGCCAAAAATAATAAATTAAAAGCCTTCTATACAAATCATTTTTGACGGAAGGCCTTCTGTGGGTGAATCAAAGGAATTTTGGATTTGTTTGTCGGTTTTTCTTTGTATCTAACCGAGGTCCTCATTTTTTTACTGGTGGATGCAGGAGTTTCATGCGTTGGCAAATAATTGTGGTTACAGGGTTCTTAGCAGAGAAGAGCGTACAAATTGGCAAGCCTGGCGACTTGCGCTGATTTTTCTCGGTAGAATTTGCTGCTCATCGAGCCATTTATCTTATTTTTTCCGTGTCATTATACTTTTCTGCTTCTGCCCATGGCATGCCCGCTTCGTATTTTGGTGAAAAGGGGGTAAATGTCAACTAGTCTTCGCTTATGTTCTGGGCTTAGTAGACGGAAACATCCATGGAACTTCAGTCTGTCAAGGTCTTCTTTGACTTCTTGTTCTGTTCCTCTGAATATATGAAGTAATAGAACCTTCGTTTGGTCAGAAGACCTGGAATTTTCTTTGAGGACAATCTGCATTCCACCTACCATGACCTTGCCAAGTGCAAATTTTGGTCATAAAAATCTTCCCGTGTCCTACGGAGAACAATGTTTTCAACTGCTTTGAAACACACAGCCTCTGTTGTCTGCGTGCATATATTAGTCTACGATGAGAAACAAGTGTTGGCAAAGTACCTAAATATGGCTTTGGCAACAAAGCGTTTCCTATTCCTTCTGATTGCAGTTCTTGTAGCCTCAACACCAGCAGAGGCCAAGAAAGCCAAGGTCACCCATATTGAGTTCTACATGCACGATATTGTAGGTGGTTCAAACCCGACGGCCGTCTGGGTTGCAGGCCGTGCCTCCAACTTCTCGAGCTCAGACCCGATTGCGTCCATGTTTGGGTCTATCTTCGTGATGGACAACCCTCTCACTGCCACACCCGACCTGAACTCAACTCTGATGGGCCGTGCCCAAGGGATCTATGCCATGTCGTCGCAGCACGATGAGTTTAGCCTCCTAATGACTCTTACATATAACTTTATTAGCGAGGCCTATAACGGTAGCTCGTTTAGCGTTGTCGGTCAAAACCTGGTGATGAGGGAGGTTAGGGAAATGCCGATTGTTGGAGGTACATGAATGTTCCGGCTTGCCCGTGGATATTGCTTGGCGAAGACATTTTCTACAAACCGAATGGATGCGGTTATCGGATACAATGCTACCGTAATTCACTATTAGAAATTTTACTTAAAGAAATATGAAATAATTGTGGAAGCGGCTACAATACACACCCCTCTTACGTTGTGTATCATATGCACCCTTGCTATCCACCGTTGGATCGCTAAAAGTTACAAATCAATTATAAAAAGTTACGAATTGGTAACTTGTTGACCTGAGTAACAGGTTATGTAATAAATTAAAGAAAAAAAAAAATGAAAACAAAAACCAAGGATAGGGGAAAAAACGACCCAGAGAAGAGGAACAACGGTGAATCTACCGTCGGACGCCGCCATCTCCTATCATCATCTCCGCCATCTCCCATCGTCGTCGCCACCATCTCCTATCGTCATCTCCGCCATCTCCTGTCGTCGCCATCTCCTTCCCATAATCTCTAGAGTCTAGACCCAGCGGTGTATCAAACGCCGCTCGCCTCTACGTCTGTGGTCGCAGCAAAGGTGCAAAAGCAACAAAGATAGAGGAGGTTGAAGACACAAGTAAGTTTATTCTCATCTGATATTTGATTTTCATTGCTTTTCACGCTAATCTTCAGAGTTTTTTTTTGGGTAAATAAAAATAGATGAAGCGCTAATCTTCAGAGTTATACTAGAACCGCTATTAGCGCAATATTTTTGGCCAATGTAGAACCCTTGAATGGTCTTAATTACTTCAGTCCATTACTCCATCTTGAAATGAAGAGCTTTTCTATCATGTGGTTGAATTGATTTGTGATCTCTGGGTGTATGAAGTTTAGTCGGTGGGACGATACCCGTTAAGTGTTTGATGTAATGCTCAAGAAAGAATGTGTTCCTTATACATGAAAACATGCCCATAAACTGTTTGATATAATGCCAAACCAAGGGTGTTTTTTCGTGCTTTCAAGTGTAATATCCCATAGTGAACAATTGATATCAAAGAAAAACTAGAACTGCATTATACTTATATTGGATTCACAGTGAGTTTTTTCATTATGAGTCATCTGCCTTGCTTCTGAATCTGTTGATGGGCCAGATTCGAGTTATTTTTTTACGAAACACGGTTTGGGTTCCACTCACAGGGTTAACTTTGAACACGGATACTTCTTGGGTATTAAATACTCCTTCATTCCAAAAAAGATTGTCCGGTCCGTCAAACGAAAACTAAACTAAATGCATTTTGATTCAAAGAATTTCCTACTTTTCTCCCGTAAGATACAAAATATCAACGAATTCTTTCAATTTTGAAAACAAGTTTTTTAACTCACGTTTTTTACTGGGAGAAGTCATGCCAGTTATTATTAAGAATAACTGAAACCGTAGTATGAAACCATCACCACTGGTTTTGCATTGATGTTTCTAGTTGTTCATATCAAAGGGCTTGTCACACTATCACAACACGTTGACGTCTATCTTGAAATAAAAATAAAAAATCAACTTTGCTACGCGTACGTACGTGCACGAACACCTTTAGACCGTCCATTTTAGGAACATTAATTAGATGACGTGTTTACAAGGAGCTCAAAACTCTCAGTCCAAAGCCACCGACACAGGGACCTAAAACTAATAACAAGTAGGTTAATTTTATGTCTTAGCTCATTGGTTCGTTTTTGTCTACTTCTTGACAAACCTGATGTTCTACTTGGAATTATCTTTCTATATTGTTATTTTGTTCTTTCAAGTTCTGCTTGCATGGACTTTTCAAGTTATCAGACTTTAGTCCACTTAATCATTGCTCTTGGTTTTTCATTTGGAGTTCATATAAACTTCAATTTTGCATGTGTTACAATCTTAGAACTATAAGCAAATGGTATCTCACATAATTGTAGTACAATTTAAAATTTATTGTTCTTGAGAATCTCATTAATTTTGTTGAACAAATAAATTAATTTGTCTTGTGACTTGTGGGGTTCAACACTAATTGTAGTTACTTTTATTTCTATAACAGATGAGAAACTACCCCCACCCAATTCATCCCAAAAAGTAACCATTCTAAAGATTGTCACTTGTGGCCTTTTTTTTTAGGTTTTATGGATCAATTCTCAGGTAGTATGAGCAGAGATGTCAATGTAAAAAATGGGAAAGGTACGAATAATTTTCCAGAAGGAGATGATGATCTAGGCGACACAATTGAAGATGGACATGGTAATGGGGAAGAAGGTTCAGATTCCCAAACAGGTTTAGAAGATTTAAAGGAACTCACTACAAAGGATGTTTATAAAATGAAATTTGCTTCTGAGGAGAATGCACATAATTTTTACAATGCATACGCTAAGGCAATGGGGTTTAGCATCCGAAAAGATAGAAGAAAAGTCGTTAGGGAGAATGTTGTGGTTAGTAGGAAATGGGTATGTTCTAAGGAAGGACTACGGGAAAAGAAATACTTGGAGCGTGTTGATAGATTGAGAGCACCAAGGGCAGAAACTAGGGTTGGATGTGAAGCCCTCTTTCGTGTGCGCTATGATTGGGCAATGGGAGAATATATAGTAACTCACTTTCAAAAAGAACACAAACATCCTTTGGCCACACCCCAATGTGTCCCTTTTCTTTGGTCGCACAGGTCTGTTTCAAGTGCTGACATAGCCCAAACAAAAGCTATGCGTCGTGTCGGCATCAGCCCTGGCCAGATAATGGACTTTATGAACCATCAGTCTGGTGGTTCCCATAAGGTGGGTTTCATTCGAAAAGATTTGCACAATTGTAGTCAAGCTGAACAAAAAGTAGAACTCAGGGATGGAGATGCAGTAGGTGCTTTGGGATACTTATCTGCTAAAGCCATAGATGACCCTCTCTTTTTCTACAAGTATGACGTCGATGACGAGAATTGATTAGACAAATTGTTTTGGGCTGATTCAAGGAATCGAATGGACTATGCTGCCTTCGGTGATGTATTTGTTTTTTACATGACTTACAAGACAAATGCATACAAGAAGCCATTCGTCATACTAGCCGGCGTGATGCAGTTCCATGTTGTGGTTCTTCTGGTATTTCTTAGGGAGTTTGATTGTCTGCAAATTAAATCTGGCTTACATAGTTGTTTGGCTCGATGGAGATCTTTAGTGGGTTCTTTGACAGAAAATAAGTCTGAATGGATATTTTTTTTATCCTTAATTAGTTTTGATGCGAGCAAAGGTTGATCTTTGGTGGGTTCTTTAACAGGGCTTACGTCTGAATCTGAAAGCCAATTTGTTCCTGTTTGTGTGACTGAATGCTAATTATTTATGTGATTTATTTATAACTGCTAAGGTAACATTAACAAAGAATTAACCTTAGCAATAGAGGGACCATTAGCAAGCGCTAAAAATAAATCCAGTGACTTGTCCATCTGATACAAAATTACAATGAACAGCCAATTAAGTAACTCCAACATCATTTCAAACAATTCCAAATTGAACACAGCTCCCAAATGTACTTAGTTTACCTTCTGGCACATAACATCATCTGAATTAACCTCAGATTCTGGTTCCAGATTCACCTTCTTTGTGGCAGCCGTTTTCTTGTTACCTTTCATTCTTTTTTTCCCAAAATCCAAAGGAATATAAGGTGAGCTCAAATATTGACTATGCTTTAGCTCATTGGCAGGTTGAGTTCGTCGACGGCCATTATCAATTTGAGAAATTGAATCAGATTGGCTAACTCGTAAATGACGCCTTTGAATTTGTTTTGTTGCCATTTTAATGTGTGGCTTCTTCCCATTTACAATTGGACCAATATCTACAGCAGCAGAAATTTTCTTCAAATCAGTTGTTCCAAAAGTTCTGGTTTTTTCAAACCTTGGGCTACTTTTCACTGGTTCCACTGGAAGACTACTTTCGTCAGTGTCACTGGATATCAAATCATCAGGCTTTTCTTTGGGGGCAAGGTTGTTAGGTGAAACTTTAGGTTCTTCTTTTACTGGAAATCGATCGAGTAGTTGACTTAAGAGTGACTTCATCCCAACGACCTCAGTCTCCATTTTTGCCATTCGATTGCCATCACAACCATTTTTAATGAAAAGCATCTTCATTTCAGCCAGCTTTTTCTCAAAATTTGGCATCCGATTGTCATCAAAATGATACTGTTTAAAGTGTTTCTTGAACTCGGCCACCTCGGACTCTACTATTTCTGGTTGCTTGTGTTCTACAAAAATTGTGTTGTTTGGAGATGCCAGTTTTAGTTGTTCCACAACTTTGGTCCTTGGGGATTCTTGGTTCTACTCTTGAAAATTTGTGTCCTTTAGAGGTTCTTGGTTATGTTTTTCAACACTGGGAAACTTCATATCCACCTATTTTTCAAAAGACCATAATGACTTAGCATGGAAAACCAACATCATTTATCTATAGTTTGTATGTTTTTTAACGCAAAAGAAGGATTAGTCTAAAACTAAGCCACTAAAACCAACAACTTTAAAAAAAGCAGCATAAATTAAGAGTGAAAAGATCACCTTCTTGTTTTGGTAATCTCCAAGCAGTCTCATAGTACCATTGATTTCTGAATTCCCCCAATGAGCCAAGGAAGAGGTTGGTCGACAATGAGTATGTGTCTCCTTTGTGGTAACATAATCCAAGTAAAACAACTAGCATGCAGGTAATGATTTAGTGTTATTCTCAACAATTAAAATGACTTAACATTCAAGCTAGTTTTTGTCTAAAAATAAAAGATTTGCAATTTTAGTATCATGGCACTAAAAGAAGCAAGCATCCATTTGCCTTTGGATTACCCATCCTCTTGCATTTTCTTATGCCACTAATAAGGAAGTCAAGGGTTAGCTTTGCCCAATTAGAGTACTTCATGGTTTCGACATTCCTAACAGCATGGAGAAAGGATTTCTTGAGTGCAGGTTTTGTTGTTGGACATAAGAACGCACCTAACTGATAAGCCCCAAATGTTGTATATATTCGGGCTTATCTCGCTCATTGTGATCACACACATGTGCATTTTGTGCCTTTATACGATTGATTTTGCGCGAGTTGTGTTTTTGACGAGTTGCAGAAAATCGGAGCTAAAAGGTGTGTCCAAAGCTCCAAATAATCCCCGGTTGTATCCGGAAGTACCCAAGGTCCCGCAATGCCGTGGAGGACAATCGCTGAAGCTTAGAAGTCGATTCAAGAAGCTTTGGAAGGTTCAAGGAAGGCCCGGAACAAAAGAACAAGAAATTTGGAGTTATGAACTTCGAGAAAATCTGGCCAACCGATAGAAAAAGGCTCATTTCTCTCAAGATACAAAGGCTATGAAGATGAGGTCAATTGGGTTTGAAAGTAGACTCATAGAGCTTTCCAACGGTTCAAAAATCGCCTCATTCCGAGTTCGGACGAAGCTGGGGCGTGCCCGCGAAGTTGGGTCAAAAATCTGCCTGCAAGCAATGAAGTCCTATGGATAGGAGAAATCAGTCCTATGGATAGGACAGTGATCAGATTGGCCAGCCGCGCGCGAAGGGGTTCTCCTATGGATAGGAGAAATCAGTCCTATCCATAGGACCTGGGTTTTTCAGCAACATTTTACACCCGATCAAGTCAAGACTTGGGGGCTTTTTGGACATTTCAATTGAAACTTTGGGACTATAAAATGTCCCAAACATCAGAATTTTAGGGCATTCTTCATCTTCCACCTTCTCTCTCTACCTCCATTAGTTTTGTACATAATTTGCTCCAACTTCTCTCTATATTTTCATGCTTTTCCACTTAATTTCAAGGTAATTGCTCTTCATTAATGTTGTAGTACTCATCTTTATCTATCTAAATCTTGTGTTTATTTTCATATTCGTCATGTTTTCTTTAACCACATTTTTCTCCTTTGTGTGTACTTTAACCATGTTTGAGTAGTAGTTTAGGCTTGGTTATGGGGTGAATATCACCCCATGACTTCGGTGTTTCAATGGCTTCTCACGTTTTTATGCTTATTGTGGGTTTGTGAATGGATTAATCACTCTATTTTCGGTCTAAACTTAGAGTTGTTAACCTCCTTGATTGGGTGTAGACAAGTCACTTGGCACACACAATGCTTTGAGCTATGTCACTTAGGGTGTTCGACAAAATGTCTAAGAGAGTTTCTTTCCATTTACAAACCTCATTTTTGTGGTAAAGATTGGTTTTCATTGGGTGAGTTCAATTTTATGTATCAAAACTTAGTCTTGTTAACCTTTTTGATCTTGTGTAGGCAAGGGCTTGACTACTTGTCACACATGATGCTTAGAGCTATGGCATTCTAAGTGTTTGTAAAAACGCCTCAAAGAACTTATCCCATTGTTAAACCCATTTTTGAGTTATAATCGAGAGCCATTGAATATCCCTAGTCATGGGTGGTATGAACCTCTAGACCTTGCCACCTTTCATTTACAGTTTAAAACTTCATTTTCAATTGCATTAGAGGTAGAGAGAATCCCACAAACAAATCACAACCAAAAGGTTGGCCGTCCTAACGCCGAAACCCCCTACCGTAAAGCAAACCTCTCACTAGCTCCGACCCTTCCCTGTGGAAATCGACCCCGGTACTTCCGGGTATTATGCTGCAACCAACCTAGCCCTACGCTTGGGGCGACGCTAACTACAACGATGCTAGGTCGCAAGCACTAACATGTAGAGGGCAAATTTCATCTTGAAGTCATCTCCAGCACTCTCTATTTTCATCAGAGACTGTTTCAATCCCTTCAAACAAATAGAACCTTCACCAACTTTAAGTGTCTTACGAAGATCCGAAAATCCTTCACTTGACCCTTTGAGCTCCACTTCCTTGCCCTCACATTGTATTCCCAATACATGATGAACCTCAACTTGTGTAAGGAAAAGTTGTTCTCCATGCACATTCATCGAAGAACTTTCGAGATCAAAGTTTTGAACTAACCATTGAGACAAGTCGTGATCTAGTTTTGTACACTTCAACGCCAAAAGGCCACCCAATCCAATCTCATTAACAGCCGCAATTTGATCTAGGCTTAATCTTCTTATTATCTTCACAATTGAAAGCAATGATATACGTGCTTGAATATAATTCTACACAAAAACAAGATTAAAAAAAGAACTTCTACAAACAAACTTGTCAACATATTATAAGATATCATCACTAAAATTTCACCTTTTTAGGTTTGACAAACTCATCAGCCATTGCGAAATATTTCCGCCTTTCCTCATCTTGGAGCATATTCCATTGCTCTTCAATTCTTTTCCTAGCCTGCACTATCACAACACTTATACAAATGATGCAAGTATGACAAATTCCAAAGTTCCTAAACCAATTACGCTTACTGTTTTGCCTATTTTGATTTCTGCTTCTCGAAGATGCTGGCGTTCTTTTTTGCTACATGCACAAAATAATCAATATTAGACAACTTATATTTTTAACAAACATCCAAATATATTTGGCAATCTATGAACAGTAAACAAATTACCGATAATATTTGTATGCCAAGGAACATTGTTTTTTGGACATAGGTTGATTATTGATCTTTTGGGCCACCTCTTTTCTTTCGACTGTCGTTGGTAGGACCTAAAGAATATTGCAAGTGCATGTAGCAACTTGACATAAGAGTATGTAAACATTATTTTCCAAATAACCAAAACAAAACAAAAATTAAAAAGTCAAACTCAAATCTATAGTTTTCACTACAATAATCCAAACCAAAAACCCCCCAAACCGAAAACCCAAGTGCAGGTCTTAGGTTTTCCTTATTTGTGTGTGTGTGTGTGTGTGTGAGAGAGAGAGAGAGAGAGAGAGAGAGAGAGATTAGGTGAATGACCCGATGGAAGAAGCCGGGATAAGATTACCAAACACAACCTGATGCTATCCTTCCATTTGGGATATTACTAGTACCATTGTATTACTAATCCCTATCACAGTTCAATACAAACATACCACAGTGTTTTGTTTTTATAATCAATCGGCGTGCCCCTTGACTAACACAATGGTAGTGGACATAAAAAAACATGTGATTCCCAAAAACAAGCAGCAACCCCACAAATTTGGACACCCATTAATGGGGAAAAAATCCCGATATGAAGACCCCCAAAAATTTCCAATTGGTGACATACTTTCACATTGAAAGCCAGATGGGAAAATTTTGGGGGGGTAGAAAAACGCATTCAATTGGTTTGAAAGAGCTTATAATCTCCTTAAAAAGACTCTGGATTTGATGAATTTGTAGAGGGTTTTAGAGTTGGAACAAGTTTAGGATCGATTAGCATCGTAATTATCATAAAAGTTTACAGCAAACAAATTCAATTCTGTTGCAACTAATTAATCAAATGAAACTCATGAACTAAAGGCTTTGCTAAATCTATTGAAACAATAGGAGAACAAAAAAATCTGGTACGAGATCGACCGAAGTCAAGAACCCATATACGTACCTTTTGTTGATCAATAGGAAAAAAGGAACGCATACGTATCTCTGAGAGAGAGAGAGAGAGAGAGAGAGAGAGAGGGAGAGGGAGAGAGAGAGAGAGAGAGAGATAGAGAGAGTATTTTTTACAGCCATAACAGCAGATGATAGACTTAGAGTGTTCACTTGTTCCTCAGTTTGAACATCATTCGCAATAAAAGCCATGCTCCTAGTGGTAGAGGGGAAAGAAATCGAATAATTGGGGGAGAATACAGGTTTGGAGAGGAAGGGGGAGAGGAAATCGGTTGAGAGAGGAGGGGGTGAGGGAAGAGAGAGTACAGAGAGTAGCGTTCTGTTGAAAAATTATGACGACTAGGTTTTGGAAAAAATTTAAGGGTTTAAATTTTTAACTTGCGCCATACCTAATGTGGGCTGAATATAAGCGGAAAACCTACGAGTAAAGAGAGATAGGTACAGAAAATGTACGGAGCACATTCAGGGACCCACTTTTGGGTCCCCCACGAATAATCCGAATCGTTCATTATTCTTAAAAATTTATTCGAGGGAGCCCACAAAAATTCAGCTCGATCGGACAATTATAAGTGCTTGAACCAAAATCCCACCATTCCCACCATTTCAAGCAAAAATCTTTTGATTGAAACGGTGGGACTTTGGTTCAAGCACTTCTAACTGTCCGATTGAGCTGAATTTTTTAGGGGCCCCTCGGAATAATGTTTTAAGAATAACGAACGGTTTGGATTATTCGTGTGAGACCCAAAAGTGGATTCCCGAACGTGCTCTGTACATTTTTTGTGCCTATCTCTCCGTACGAGTAGCAACGTCTGAATATAAGGGCTTAAATTACGGAAAACCTAGGTTTGAATGAAAAGGGGAGATTTTGGATCAACCACTTACAAGTTGATTTCTCGCGGGGCCCCTTGGAAAATTATTCTAAGATGAATGAACGGTTCGGATCATCCGTGTGGGACCCAAATGTGGGTTCCCGAACAACTCTGTACATTGTTTGTATGTTGTCTTTCTGTACTCCTAGCATCCTCCTTTAAATTACGCCATAGGCTCAATAAGTTGCGCCATAACTATAGTTTGGAAAAAAAATTGAGTTTAAATTTTTAAATAAGTTGAGCAATAGTTAAAGTAAAAGTGTTTTCAAATTTGAAGGGAAGAGAATCCCAAATTAATATCTAAAATTAGTTTACAATAAAAATATCTTCTTCTTCTTCTTCATTTTTTTTTTTTGAAAAATTGAAACTAAAATTAATTTAAAAAAAAAAAACTCATTTACTTCTTTGAAACACATTGGCCAAACAATTACAAAGTCCATATAATATCAAAAGTTAATAAAAAATCAAAGCTAAATATTTTTTAAACTATTTTTAAGACTGTTTGAACCATGTAAGGTCAATTTATTTTTTTTTTGTATTTTTAAAAAAAATGCATATTTTCAATATATTGCACAATACTTTTATTTACAGAGATTTGATAACATAACTTTTTACTTAATTAGTTCTCAAGGAAATAATAGTTTAATTAAGCAATAGTGGAGTCGATCATCCAAGTTAAACACATGTGGAACACCAACAATGAAGGCAATGGGCGAGTTACAAAGTTATTGACACAAGATTATCAAAACAATATTAACTGCAATAAGATAACATCGACGACGCACTATTAGTGTCTTGTAAATTAGTGCTCGTAACACGATTAAAAATAAAATTGATCACTCCAATTTTATAAGATGGCCAGTCACATGTGTTATCAAGACCAATCAATTGAGGAATTTGAACCGTAGTGAAAATAGAATCTAGAATCTATTATTGATTATGTAAAGTTATCTAGAGTGATTGAATGCAAAACCGGTTACAATGTTGTCTCTAACTTTGAGAACCCCTTAAGGAGTCCCACATCGGGAAGTTGATATACTAACATGTAAGGATTCGTCACCAGCTACTGTATAACTTGAGGTAACGTTTTGAGTCACGTAGTTCGACTAAGGGTAAGTAGGTTAGCTGGTGTAGGTCATCACACTAACCGATTCCAAAATCCATTAGAAAGCTTACTAATAACGATTGATTGCCAAATCAAATACTCTACTCACCCAATTTGATTGAACAATCGATGTTGCAATGTTTACCCACTTTATTGCATTGCATAATTGATCGTGTCGTATAATAGATTATAGCATTGATTGTAGAAGTGATGATGTATTCAATTGTTCCCAACCGTTTTTGATAACTCAAATTTGAAGACCACTTTGATCGATTACCCAATTGATTGTGTTGTGTAATCGATTATGGAATTGATTACATAATTGATTATGTATTTGATTGTTCCCAACCGTTTTATATAACTTAATTTTGAAGACCACTTTGATCGATTACCCAATTGATTGTGTTGTGTTGTGTAATCGATTATGGAATTGATTTCATAATTGATTACGTATTCGATTGTTCCCAACCATTTTTTATAACTCAAATTTTAAGACCACTATGATCGATTACCCAATTGATTGTGTTATGTTGTGTAATCGATTATGGAATTGATTACATAACTGATTACGTATTTGATTGTTCCCAACTATTTTTTATAACTCAATTTTGAAGACCACTTTAATCGATTATAGATGGTTGAAAAGTTATGATTTTTTATTACTAAAGTTACGAGACCAACAAAAATGTTACGAATCATATTTGTGAAAAGTTATGAATTTTTTTATCTCAAAGTTACGAGTTCCACGAAAAGTTACGAAACACACAAAAAGTTACGAAACAAAAGAAAATGTTACGAATCATATTGTCAAAAGTTACGAATGCTTAATATAAAAATTACAAAACATACAAAAATGTTACGAATTATATTTGAGAAAAGTTATAATTTTTTAAGTCAAAGTTACGAAACCCACGAAAAGTTACGAAACACACGAAAAGTTATGAAATGAAAGAAAATGTTACGAATCATATTATCTAAAAGTTATGAATTATTAGTATAAAAGTTACGAAACAAACGAAAATGTTACGAATGACCGGTTCTCCAGGTCATTTTTTATGAGGTGGTGCAATATGGACCACACAATGGGTGCATATCGTACACCTTAAAAAGGGCTGTGTATTGTAGATTTTTCCAATAATTTTGGACTTTTTGGGGCAATAAGTTTACAACTTCTTTCGGTCGAACGCGCAGAAATTTGAACGTTAAATACGCTAGTAGAAATTCTATTCTAATTTATCATTGTAGTGTTTTCATTGTGGTGAGACATGTAATAAATTTGAATTTGTGTTAGCATTTAATTTTGAACATTAATAATATTTTGTGGGGGTATCCACATATATATATATATAGCGTTTTAAACAAAAACTGATCGGATGAAGCCCTTACGGGTATTTTTTTTGGACAAATCCTCGTGGTGGACCTTAAAAACACATTTTAAATACATCTAACGGTTCAGATCGTCGAAATTTGATCGGGAAGCATGAGGTCCTCATTTTAAATAAAATGAGGGATCCCTCATTAGAAGTTGATCCTATATGGATATATATATATATATTTCCACAATTTTTCTCTTCCTTCCCGCACCATGCAGTGGACAAATTATAAACACACTCATAAAAGGCCATTAAGGATCAACAATTGTAACTTCCGTCTTCATGGAGTCTATTTTCAAATTCAAATTGCCATAATTCCCCCATTCATCCATCTCTCCAACCTTTTCTTCACTTCTCTTTCAACATTCCTGGTACTTCTCTCTCTCTCTCTCTCTCTCTCTCTCTCTCTCAAAATGTGCACACCATGGACAATAAAGGATTGGGCAACATGTTTCTATGCATGCAAGTTTCCAATAGGTAACCAACACTTCTTTTCCCCAACAATTTCGTTTTTGTCCAAAACCATTTCCATTTTTGTTTCATTGTTTTCCCTCGGGTGTAACGTTATCTTAGGAATCGGAAACCTTGTAGCGCGGTATCAGAGCCGCTAATCAACAACTCTATAGTGTGGCTCCGCACTACAAGATTTCCATAAGTTGAAATGAACTAGCATGCATAAAGATTATCTAAACAAAAAAACAAAAAAAGAAAGTTTGAAGTTTCTTTCATGATGTATGTCAATTTGATAAAAATCTCAGAGAAATCCCCTATTTTTTGTTTCACTAGAAATCAAAACCTGCCTAATAAATAAATAAAATCCAGTTCTTTTTTTCAATATTGATTAAATCATTCCAAAGTGATTGCCATTTCTTAATTTGCCTTTACTTGAGCCTAGAAAATGAAGAACCGGATACATTTTGCTATTCATCAGCTCAAGTTCCCACTGGAGTCGTGGGTTTTACCCCTAGGAATACTAACAACAAAAGCCATGGAATCAACTGCAATCAAGAGAGAGAATCAACGGAATCTGCCGACGAGGATTACATTGTTTTCTGTTTCAGAGAGGACGGAGCGATTCGTGTGATCAAGGATGGAAAAACGGAAGCATCCGATCGAGTGAACCGGAGTTCATCGAGGCATGTGCAGCACAGGGTGAGCAACTAATTACCATAATAATGCCGATAAAAAAAAAAAATACCATTATGATTACATGAAAAAGTAACTTCTACACGATCAATGTTCAATACAAAATATTTTTAAGAAAGTTCGTTTTGAATAATAATATGACGCAGTAACATTTGGAGAATTCTTAGTGAGTGCTTTAATCTGAAGATGAAGTGTCTTCCAAAGGTAATTTTGTATGAAAATTGAGCTGATAATATGTAAAGTTTCATAGACAAAGTCATTTTTTTTTTGTCATTTATTTCGTGTTTTTTTTTCTTTTTTTTCTTTTTTGGTGTGGAAATAGCTTATACATGGGGAGCATTTTGAGAAAGTTTGCAACAGTAGCCATGATTCTCTGTCAAATGAAGATGAAGCAACGACAAGTGAAGGAGACTCTATGATCATCTGCAATAGAAAGGTGAATTTCCTCTTGAATTTGTGTTTACATTTTTGGTTACAATTACTCAAGTACTTGGGTCAACCGATCCACCCAATCTGCCAAACCGACCAAACTGAACCATCCGCGAACCCACCCGAGGTATGTTATGGATGGATGCGGATCCTAATATTATAGTTTCGACGGATTCCGTTGGGGCTCGATCCGCCCGGTCCGTCCAATAATCCTTGTTTGATCCGCCCAATCAGCAACCAAACAACCCAACCATACCTCACTCATGGACGGGTGTGGATGGAGAATAAGACAATCCGCGATGAGCAGATCGGATTGGAAACCGATCCGATCTGTTCAAAACCGATCCATGAACAGGCATGCTCGTAATTTCCATAGCCGAAGGGAAATCACAATGTTCATCTTTGTTATTACCATCTTTTATTTTCTGAGCACAAAGGTGTTTGAAGCACATTTTCATGTGTCATCATAGCACGGAAATTATGCTTTGTGACAAACTGAACTGAAGCAAGGGAGTATAATAAGTTATCATACACAGGTACCACATATTTGGTTGATAATTCGGTGTATTCTGGACAACTTACGTGTACCTTCCAGAGTACAAATATTTATGTATGTTTAAGTTGCGTAGAAATCTAACGACTCACCCAAATATGCTATAAACGGGAGCCTCGTGCACAGGGGAAAGAAAAATGGAGCATTAACTTGGATACGGCGCCGCCAACTGCCATGTTCAGAGGGAAGAACCATATTGAGGAGATTTCCGAGTGCGATACTTCGACTGCAAAATCAAGGGACTCTCATCGATCGGATAGCAGCTCTAGTTCTTTTGCCTTCCCAGTGTAAGTTAACAAAAATCTGTATCACGTTTAACTTTTAACCTTGTAAAACTATAACGAGAGAATTGTGAAATGTGCAGATTGAGCTGGGAAGGGGTGGAGAGTCCGGCGCAAATGCCAAAACCAGACGCACTTCAGGTACGGAAGCGCCATCATAAGGCCGCCAGGGCTGCGCTTGTTCAATGCTGTAGGTTCTGAAAGTCGCATCCCTCTGCTCTGTCTGTCGAGATTGATGTATTTATACAATCTGATGCTGTTTACCACAAAATCACCTACCTCTGCGAATCCTGCTTCAGTGCCCTCTTTACAATTTTATTGTTAGCTTACAGAATTTTGATCAGCATAGTTCATTAGAGTTTTCGTATTTAACATTTTGATTTGTCATGTTTCCATAGACAAAAATAATGGAACATTCATAAAACATAGAATGGCAGTGAATCACCTCCTGCAATAATTAGGGGTTTTTACAAGTTTTCCCTATTAGTTACTCCCTCCATCCATTTTTTATAGTCGACTATTCTATTTTGAACTGTCTCTTAGTAAGTGAATGTTTTGAAGAGTTAATGGGTAAAATTTTGTATAATTATTATTTTGCTCTTTCGAAAAGTTAAGGTAAAGAGTTAATGATTAGAAATTGAGGATAACTTTGAAAAGTGGAGATAAAAGTTAATGTGAAAGGTGTAAATTTGAGGTAAAGGTTGATGTGAAAGGTGTAAGAACGATGGCTCCTTAATAAGTTGGATTTACAAAGCAACACATTTAAAAAGAGACGGATGGAGTACAATTTATAAAAATGACACAAAAAGGGAAAAAGCGCCCATACTCTATTCTAGGTACTTTAACTCTAATCCCAAAATAGTAATAAGATTGCTTCTCGATGAAAATGACTATTAGAACCTTTCCCAATGTTCTAAAAATCACTATGCGCTAGTTAGGTGGAAGAGCGGCACCTAGTGCCTAGGCGCCAATCGGGCGGAAGAGCGGCGCCGACTACTAGGCCTAGGTGGCCAACTTTTAGAACATTGACCTTTCCCAAAAGTGTCCCTTTTGTTGTGGTTGCAACGCTGCATGAATTCCCAATGCAGCAAGGAAGAACGTAAAATGTAATCGGGGAAAATTTCTTGGTGGGTAGCATTGTTGTCACAAAATTCAAAGATACTTTACAGTTTTTTTTTTTTTTTTTTTCAAAAAGAAGTTACTCTACAGTTTAAGTGATAATTAATGCACATGAGAAAAGCATGAGACGTGCTATGCACTAAATATCTGAAACACATTAGATATAAATAATTAGACAACAAAAAGTACATTCTTTAGTGAACAATAAACACACATCTACAATCACATCAGATTTACCCCATTAGCCCTGAAAACAAAGGACTGCAGATATATCCTTGCACTGGCAGCAGCAGCAATAGAATCTTCATCTTGTTTTTCTTTTGCGGTGGCAATAGCAGCGATGTAGGCTTTTCTAGCCTCCTCCATATCCTGCATCTTCGCCTCGTCCCAATCATCCTGTTCAAAACCAACACAAGTTTCTCAACTTACCCATAGCATATAAAGCAACCTAAAACACACTACAAATGATTTGGTTGTTGACATCAATTTGTATGACCTTCAAAAAGCCTACTGGTTAGTTGCATCTAACGATTTTAAGTCCGTCTATTTCAAATTTTATGCTGCATATTTTCAGTGGAGTCACATCAAACATAAACCATGTTCATGTATATAATATTGGTTTGATACCATTCCACTAGCAAATGAATTATCCCATGCTTTAGTTTCTGAGTGCATACGAGTTAAATAGCATAATGCAAAAACACATAACGCAATAGATGCAATGCCGCGTGGTAATGCATTTTGAGTGGATGAGTAGCTATAAAAGTGTTTATCTAAAGAAACAGAATTAAAGAAAGTGGTGATGGTGGTGAGGTTAAGGAGCTTACTTCCTGATCGAGATGACTAGAATGATAAGGGGTGACATCATAATCTTCAGTGGACATGGTTGAAGGATTCTTTGCCAAGCCTTCAACTAACAACATAAATGATGAAATCTCTCCTCGCATCGAATCTAGTTCTTCCTGTAGCAGTTCCACTTTTCTGTTGGAAGTCATTGCTTCCCACTGTAACTTTTCTAGTGCTGCCTGCTTGTCAGCCAACTTAATCTGTAGAAAAAGACACCTATTAACAATAATGCAGATATTGTCCAACGAAAAAGCTGTGCACCATGTGATGTGTGTGTGAGAGAGGGAGAACAATCATTAACTGGGCATATATACTCAATGGCAACTCGAGGAATTTAAGTAGATGGGTTCATCACCAACTAACGCCTAATCATTGGATAGAGAAATTACTCCTACACTGATAGACAATTAACCTTCTATTTCCAACATATACATACCAGAAACTAAATTGTGAGAATGGGTCCACATGCGAGTGCTTTTGAAAATCTACCGAAGGGGGTGGGGGGCTTGGTTAATGGGAAAAATACCCGTGTGACATTTATTTGGTAAATGGGTAAATATGTTGCATATTCAGTCCGGGGTCATGCATTCCGCATTCCATTGTTGAATATACTGAAAGTTGAACAGTAATTGGTTGATGGGGAGATTATCAAGTGCTTTGCAAACTAGGGTCAAATTTTGACCAGTTGAAAAATGTAGCATGGTAGTAGCAATATTTAATTTTCATGCCCTTGTTGCCCTGAACATACTACACAATCACACTCCAATACCCGTACAGATGGAAAATTTTGAATAGTGAACAATTTTTTTCGAAGTGAGAACTGAGAAGCAAAGACCCACTAGGCTGTTCACATGTAACTGGGTTCGTCAAGAAAGTGCTGAGTGATGGAAAGAAATTGAGCTATGCATCCTTTGTTTTCTGAATGCTCCTAAGCTCACTGCCCTAACTAGCAATTTCATACCGCAACTGTTGTGCATTGATAGTGTAAAAGTAACTGCTATCTAAGAGAAAAATCATTTGAAATGGCCAGTTTTTTTAACTTTTGAGAGCAACCACTTCGTGCGTGTATTGCCCAATATATTTTTTTGAATGGTAAAATTTTTTATTAATCAAATGTAAAGATACAAGAGATTAAAGGGATGAGCGAAAACGGCATTAGTGCATCACAACAAATGTATTGCCAAATATTAAGTCTATGTTCATTCCTCCCCCAGCCATAACCCCATAGATTGGGGATTCCATGAGTACCCTATTGTTGTATTAATTGTAGGTGTTTGGGCCTAGATAATCCATTCATTTGTTTTTGTCCTTATTCAAAATATTTCTTCTTTGTTAGTTTTGCGTCAATTTTTGTGGATTGTTGGTTCATCTCAAAGAGAGGAATCCGAAAACTTAAAAATTATCATAACTTAAAAAAGTTCACGAAAGAAAAATAATCCAATACAAAGAGACTTTCTGAATTATTTTTGTCTTTACTGAAAAAATAGCTTGGTTCGTATTTTTTAATTTTCTTGATTCCTCTTGTCGAGACGAATAAATAATCCACAAAAAAATTCACGAAAAAACTAACAAAGGAGAAACAAATTCGAATAAAGACAATATTATGCCAAAACACAAACATTAGGTGATTATGATACGTTGATACTGTTTAAATGAGTGCGTAAATAAAACTAAAGTTTAGCTGATTGTAAAATTAAATTATTTGATGTACTTGAAAACTTCAAGCCATATGAAACTATAGAAAAGAGCAAAAACGTAATGAAGATACAGTCACACAAGCAAGGAAACATGCCTTGTAAAGAAAGTTTTGAAGCTTTCTATCTTTTCATTTGATGGGTGGCTCTCAAGGACTGCTAAAATCAATGAAGCATGGATACAAGCAAGGGAACATGCCTTGCAAAGAAACTTTTGAAGCATGGATAGCTCTCTATGTAGCACGGACACTGACACGGATACGGACATGGGACACGTGAATTCTAAAAAATGGAGACGGACACGGCGGGGGACACGGCAAATATAAATAAATAAATAACTAATTATATATATAAATAAAGCATATATGGATGCAGTAACAGTTTATATATGTAGATATATACACTTTTCTTTTGATATGTAGGATATCTTCATTGTTATAAACTAGTATATATACTGGTACACACACACATATGTAAGATATACACCCACAATGGAAATATATAACACAATATCATACATATATACATATACACAAACAGAGTGTATATGTGGGACACGCGTGTCCATGCCGTGTCCCCTAAGTGTCCCCCTCCAAAAAAATAATTTAATTTAAGGGACATGCCACGTGGCATGTCCAATACGTGTCCCCGTGTCCGATACGTGGACACGGCGACCTCTAGAAGTGTCATAGATAGCTCTAAAAGACTAAAACCATATAGCACTTGTACAAGTAACGAACTCTGTTCCAATAATTTACAAGTACTGGTACTTATGGTACTTGCACATGTGTATCGAGGGTGGAAAACACGCACTAAAATGCACTCGAGTACCCTAACATGCACTCGAGTTGTACGCCATCTAGAACAGTACTTTATTCTACACATAGAAGAAACTAGCTTTATAAGATTTCAGTTCCATACTTAGCATGATTGCATGCTTAAGATAATGGTCTATGGGCTTTTGAATTGATGACATTAAACTCAGGTTTGTACCTTAAGTTTGGAATTAAGCTGTTGGTTGTACGTTGAATTCTAAATTAAACCAAGTCATTAAATGTGCCCTTTATTTGCCATCACTACATGTAATCTCAAAATTATACAAAAATGTTTTTGAAGTTGCAGTCTCTCTGTACCTGTAAGAATTTGGCCTTTGTTGTATCGACGTATTCCTATCGTACCATACACTTCATGGGCTATTGGGCTATAACAAAAAGTAACGAAGTCTGTATCAACTATCAAGATAGATTGTATAGTTGTTCATTTCCTTGTCAACCAACTATCAATCTATCTTGAATTGCCCAGAACTTCACCCTGCCGGCAAAATGTGCAGTGGCTGATTGTAAGGCCAAAACTTGAGAATTTAGTGGAGGTTTGCAGGTAATATTACCAAAACCAGAAAGTTAACCGGGATCATCCTCAAATGAAGCTATAGAAATAGCCTATAAATACAAAAAGAAATATGAAACTGAACTGCATTGAAATGCTAGAATCATGAGAAAACTTCATCCTAACCAAACCACGTTTTGAGCCTCAAGTCAAAGCTTCATCCTAAACAAACCAAATGTTGAAGCTAGAGTAGTAAAATGGGTTACCTAAAAACTGAATATGAAAATCAAAATCAAGTGAAAGTATTTGAGCATTAGATGCGCACCTTTGTATCAGAGAGTTGTAGTTGAGTAGACTTAATTAAAGAATCCTTCTCTGCAGCCTGAAGTTTCAGCTCCTCAAGTTTTGCATGAATAGAATTGAACTGGGTCTTTGAAATCTCCCCTGATTTCAGAAGTTCATCTTTCTCTAATAATTGCCTTTGAAGATCTACCACTTGTTCTCTCAATGCAATCAACTCTTCTCTATCCTTATCTGTTTGTAATGCCGCTGAGGAGAAAATTGAGAAGCTATCAGAGCATTCATCGTGGTTATCACTTGCATTCCTTCCTTGGTCCTTGTCTTTGGGTTCCCTCCGTTTCTTAGTTGGAATAGATTGAGCTGCATTCCTGCCTTTCCCATCAGTGATCTGCAACGATTCAAGATTCCAACTTCAGACCACACTTGAAGGCACATGAACAGAAATTCAATTCGACTTGTATGAGGCAAGAAACTAGGAATAAACAGAAAGTTCAAGCTTAAATTACACCTGGCAAAGAAACATCGATTTACAAATCGCAGTTAATGACAAGATGAAGTCTTGGGAAGTTCTACAGCATCTGAGCACCACAACCAAGTAATTGAGTTGGCTAATAGCCCTCTGAGTTGGCTGTTTTGGAAGTGTTCCCTCGTGATATAATGTCTTACTACTACTACATTAACTAAAAAAGATTTTGGTATTTACTTTGTCCTCTCAACCTCTCTCACTACAATAGCTTTTAAGTGTTGAGTTTTTATTATCTCCAGTATATTTTTTCCCTTCATCATGCGCTCTCAAATGCTATACCGATCATGAACAAATAGGGGTCAGGTTTTTGAGATTTTCATAGCACACCACCAGGTGTGCACAAATCCTGTGTGGATTGTACACTTAAATCTATCATGTTATGGTGTAAAAAATGTGGGGTAGGATCGTCTACCAAAAAACTCTCCCAGATCTCACTGCAGGTGACAGCCACAAAGCATTGTGCAATGTGTACGGCTTTTTTTAGTAGAACATCATTATTGAAGTTTATTATGCTTGATACTTCACTAGCAACGAATTGGTTGATATAATCTAAAAGACGTAGTTATAAATGCCACCATATCTACTCCTCATATCCACCACAGTATCCTCTACTTTGGTTAATTTGTTGGCATTCAAGTACATTCATTTAACGTACTGTATAACTTCTAAATGTTTTTAAGGGTTTAAATGATTCCTTTCATTTTTTTTCATGTTCCCATTATATTGGGTAGATATTTCTAAAATTTCCGATCCAACATGGAAAGGAAAGGACTAAAAGATATCTTATTCTTTCATACTCACTTTAGGGTTGAACAAAGAAGCACTTGTTGCAAAATGCAGTAAGTGGCAATGCATAATGCGACCTGGAAATCACAAATTTTTAAGGCTCCCATATATCTGTACTGACAATAGAAACCTTCACTGCAACCTAACAAATAAAATTTTAACGGGTACTTTACTGTAACAAGTGTCAGGACTCACAAGATGTCCACTATTAGGTCAAGGGACCTCAATTGTCTTTACTGTCTTCTTTTCACGGATACAAACCCTCTCCATGCATGCACGGACACATTGGTATAGAGTCATAAGACGCATCTCTCATTTTCACGCTATCTGCTAAACTAGCATGTTATTGGATGACCTTGAACTGCTAAACTAGCTGATGTTTTCTTTTGTTTCAGTTTTTCATGCTTTCAACCCTGCGTTGAATGATTCCTTTTTATTTTCATCACCCTTCTCTAATGGAGTGTCACATAGGATTTAGGCTTGTAGTATAATAAGACTATCTCCGGTCTATAAGGAGATAAAGGGAAAAGTTCAGATTTGTCTATTTTCTTGTTGCATGCTATACATTATACGAGACAATCATACAACTAAGGATTGGGTTGCAAGTGATTCAGTCACAGTGAGTTACAATTATTAATCTCATTTATTCTCTACTTCTATTTATGGTTCTTACCACATCTTCTACAATAACTCAACGCTGATTCTATATTTCTATACATAGATGGAGACATCTCAACATAACTAGGGACACCAAATAGTACACTAGACCTTAGTTGCACGGAGCGGGAGTGGATGCAGGAGGGGAAACAGGTGTGGAAGCATGGGAGCTGGGGAATATAGAAGTTCACAAGGTTGGGAGCGTGAAAGGAACATGTACGTATATCACAAAACAATATAGCATAGAATATACACTATAAAACTACAATCATTATAGGGAGTACAAAATATGGGTCAAGTCTACCTTCAAGATATCATGATTTGGACTATCCATATGAGTTAAATCGAAGACCAATTTATAAATCTAAGTAATAAATTCCTGTTTTTCTATACAAAGATTATACAAAAACTCCCATCTTTGTAAGGAAAGGGCTCCCATCTCATCGGGAGCGGGCTCCCATCAAGCTCCTTAGTTGGGACTTGGGAGCGCAAGAGCGTGCTCCTAAGGTGGGAGTAGCACCACTTTAGGAGCTCCTTGCTACTAAGCACTATACAGATATGGCACACATATTCTATTAATTGTTGATGCTATTTCGCTTCTCTTCTATCATCTGTGCAATAAATTCATTTCATGCATAGCAATTGTGGGACACGAGTTAATGGTGCATTACCATACCATATTTTATGAGTGCTCGATGAGGCCTCCTAATAAAGCATATCTATGCAACTTATCAAAATAAGTATACTTATGTAACTTAATGTTCACATCCTTATTAAGTACCAACTAAACAAGGCATTGCCAAACTCGCTCCAATCAAGTAGTTTTGAGCGTCAGAAGCTGAATTTGCATGCAGTAACTGCAACAAGGTTCTAGCTCAGAAGTTGATCCTTTTCAAAAACCCAAAGCACAGTGTTACTAGAGCATCACATATCTCTGGAAAACAGACACACAATTTGCACGAGTAATTCACAGCCAAAACTCGACACAAGCAAAACATAACTGCACTCTCCAAAGTAAATAAAGCCCAAACTCTGGACAATTCAAAAAGCAACCTCTTTTCAGGATACAAACACAAAATAAAACAAAGGTCCAAGTAGAGATTCTTACCTTCCTGGAGAGGGATTCTCTAGAAGGCGTCTTCGTATAGATCATTGTACCACGACGTGTGAACGATGAATTTGCTTTCCGGTCCTAAGAAATTTAATCATATATACTTATAAAGATGCCCAAATTAACAAATCTGCCACAATTACTTGCTTGAATTCTAATCATTTAAGCCAATTTAATTTTACCAAATTAGATCTAAAATTAAGTTTAAAAATTTCGTTTCAAGTTCTTATCCGGCCATACCACATTCTAAAGAAAGTTAAACAAAGGCAGCAAGATTTGAGAGAGAGACAGGCGCCCAAATTAAAAAACCGATTAAGATTATACCTAGCTCAAATTCTAATCTATCAAAAACCTAGAAAGAAAAACCCCGACTTCGTCAGTTTACTTGATAATTCCATTTAAACAAATTAGATAATTTCTCCTTCTTTCTTTTAAAATTGCTTTCGATTTCTAATCCTCCATACGAAACGGTAAGATAAAGCTAAACAAAGCTAGCAAAACTTAAGAGAGAGAGCGAGAGAGAGAGAGAGGGGTTACGATTAGAGACTGGACAAGGGGTACTATCTCGACGAGATCGTTGAAGAGGACACGATCGACGTTACTGGGAGCTCCGTTGGAAAGAGAAGATTGAGTTGCTGGGTGGTGAAGAGACGCCGATGGGGAGTGATCTTGGCCATCGGACAGCCATGACGAATTTGGGTCACCGTATCCAGTAGAATTGTCCTGTAAATCCACAAAATGTTGGGGCTCGTACATTGTTCTTTCAACAACAAGAAGAAGAAGATCAAGATTTGAGTTGAAGAAATCAGTTGGAACGAAACTTTGGGGGAGAGAGAGAGTGAGAGTGTAGAGAGAGAGAGAGAGAGAGAGTCCAGAAAGGAAGGTTTTTGAAATTGTTTCTGTTTCCGGCAGGGATATTACAACGGAAAACCGGACGAACTTGGGTTTACGAGAATGTCCCTGGGAATTCTACTTAACCACTTGATGACCTCACCCAGCTCTTTTTTCTTCTTTCCTGCTGCCTTTAGAGCATCTCCAACAATGCCTCTCCTCTCTAAAATGAAGAGTGGAAGTGACACATTGAGGGGAAATTTTGTAATTTATGTTCTCTTTTCCTTAAAGAGTTGTACTGTTTGGAGGGACCCATCCACCTTTTTGTCACATCCACTCATCAAATTAATTTTCGGCTCAATAAAATTAGAGAGCCGAAAATTAATTTGGGGAGTGGATGTGACAAAAAGGTGGATGGGTCCCTCCAAACAGTACAACTCTTTAAGGAAAAGAGGACATAAATTACAAAATTTTCCCTCAATGTGTCACTTCCACTCTTCATTTTAGAGAGGGGTGGTCCTGTTGGAGTTGCTCTTATTGGGTGAGATGGCTGGGATTAAGGGCTTGTTTGTTTGTGAGATTTGAAGGTACAACCGAATGTGTTATGCTGTGGGTCTCAAAACTTCAGCATTTATTATCGCGTTATGGAGGAGATTTTATATCCCGATGGTACCTATTCCCGGGATATTAAATCCTTTTATCAAGAGCTACTAAACTTGACAAGAGTACATCAAGTTGGGAGAGAGAGAGGAGGGGATTCAACCGAAGGTTGGACAAAAACCCTGAAACAAGCAAAGCCCAAATGAAGGGTCAAGTCCAAAACACCTAAAAACAAGATTACTTCAGTAACTAAGATATCAATATTCAATCAATTTAATTTTGTTTTTGGGCATATTTAACTTGTCTATCTCGATGGTACTTTCCTGTTCGGTTCCAGTCAGAGGTTTTTTATTTTTATTTTCAGTTTTCTTTCTTTGTTTTGGTTTAGTTGTTTACCTCTTTTATAGTTGGTTTATTAGCCCCTTTTCGGGTGCTGGTTCTTCCATTTTATCTTGTGCTTAAGTGGTAGGGTTTGAGCTGTTATCTCTTTGGATTTCTACTAGCAGATTGTGGACAGGTTCCTAGCCCAGCCTTGTTATTGGTCTGCCTCGGGCAGGGGTGCCATTCGTTTAGATTTTGATAGTTTTGGTTCTTCCTGTTGTTTGTGATGAAATCTGTACTGCCCTCGGGCATTTTCCTTTAATGGAATTGACATGTTATAAAAATAAAAATAAAACTTCAGCATTTGTTATCGGGTTATGGAGGAGATTTTATATCCTGATAGTACCTATTCCGGGATATTAAATCCTTTTATCAAAAGCTACTAAAGTTACTATTTTGTCCTTCTCGTTTTGTCTTCATATGATTTGCACGAGGACAAAATAGGAAATGAATGTCACAATCTCAGTCAAAACAAACACCACATTTTTTTTTTCTCAGCCATCATTTATACATCCCACTCATTCTTAAGTGGACTTAGGGTTTTTATCCAAATTCTACATATTCGGTTCAATGTAGAGTTAATCGAGTAAAATATTCTTGCAAAAATTTAGACAGGTCGAAAATTCACAAAGTACATGATCAAATGACATTTATTTAGAAGAATTATTTCAAAATCATATATTCAGTAGTACTTTTTGATCGCTAAAAGAAGATTTATTAAAAACTCGACAAGGATACATCAAGTTAGGAGAGAGGGGAGGGGGTTCAACCGAAAGTTGGACAAAAATTCTGAAACAAGCAAAGCCCAAATAATGAGCCAAGTCCAAAATACCTAAAAACAAGATTACTTCAGTAACTAAGATATTGATGTTCAATCAATTTTATTTTATTTTTTGGCATATTTAACTTGTCTATCTCTAATGACAGGAATCACACGAGCTTGGGATGAAACTTGTTTTGGACTCTTAACGGACTTTCGTGCCCTTGAGGCATAACAAAAATTACATCCCCATTTTTAAGTCGCCCCTCCAATTGTTTATTTTCCTTTCTATATGCTCTCTTTTCGACTTTAGAAAAGAAAACAAAATTAGGTGATTATGTAGTATAATGTAAAATTTAAGACGTTTTAAAAGTTATTTCAATTTGGCTTCTCTATCTTGCTGATCATTTCAAATGAGTTTAAAGCAATCATTCAAGATTCGAGCTATAGTAAATTGAATATTTATAAATTAGAAACACATCTTAAGAATCATGATCTAATAAGGACTCCCTCACGGAAATTCCATGAGAATCTCCTAGATCAGGGTCGAATCTCAATGATCTGAACCACTCAATGTGTTTAAAACGTATTTTTAAATGTCATCGCTAGGAATCACTGGGAAAAAAATACTTGGAAGGGCTTCATTCGAGCATTTTTCAATAAATTGTATATGTACGGTTATTATGAAAATCTACTCGGATGAAGCCCTTTCGGGTATTTTTTTACTGACGATTCTTCACGTTAGCCTTGGAAAACATGTTTTAAACACATTGAGCGGTTCGGATCGTCAAAATTTGGTTCGAAAAATGAAAAAAGAAGTGGTCATCACGGAGGAGATCTGTGAGGGAGTCCTTAAGAGATCATGATTACACATCTTAAATTATATATAAATTCATATCTAATTTTTGTGTACAAAAAGTTATGTAAGCTTATCAAACTCAACCAAACACATTCTCCCTAAAATTTTGATATTTTCTATTTTGGTATTTTGTTCGTCTTTTAGGAATTCTTTTGTTAGATTCAACTTATACTTTTTGGATAATCATCCTTCTCGACGAGAAAAATCTAAAAAATAAGAAATTATGATCAAAAGCAAAAAAAAAAAAAAAAAAGTTCATTAAAAACAAAAAAAAATACAAAAGTGTTTCCTGAAGTGTCGTCTAAAGTGTCGCCTTATAAATGTTTCTTTTAACTTCGGTTATACGTTTTTTGATTCATCAAAAAATTTACGACGAAAATCTAAACATAATATTACAAAAAGCAGAAAACACCGAAAAAAAATGCCAGACCAAAACTTTAGGGAGAATAATCTGTCAAAAAATCTGAGGCAAGTAGATGATCTTTCAAATTAAATAACACATGACGTTTGAGCCATATTACAATAATAAATTGACTGGCGTATTAGAATTTCAGGTAATACATCATCTTCATTGCAGAGGTCTAGGGTTGCCGGCCTCTGCCGCTTTCTTAAATAATAAATAATAAAATAAAATAAAAATTGACCCATGGCTAGCATATTATACATCTGATTGCTTTTTTTATTTTATGAGAAGATATAATAATACCATATATATATAATTTATTTCCAGTCAGGGCTCCTGGATTTTTAAAAAATCCACACCTCATAGATCACAATCGAATTTTGACAATCCGAGCCGTCCAATATGTTCAGAATGTGTTTTTAAGGGTTCTCGCGAGAAATCAACAAACAAAAAAATACCGGGAAGAGCTTGATCCAAGCAATTTTCATATCTCACGGGGGCTATAAAAATGCGTTTTAAACACATTGAACGGTTCGGATCGTCGAGATTTGGTCCGGAACTAGGAGGTGCGGACGAAGTCCTTAACTTAAGGGTGTATATATAAGAGGATTATCTAATGAGGACTCTATCATTAAAATAAAAGCAATCCACTGAGTACAAACAAATAAAAACAACCAACACAACAAGACCCGACAACATACAGAAAAGACCGAATAAAATGATAATGCCAAACTAAGCATCCCCACAACTCCTAACAAACAAGCATACCCTCAACGTTGTGCACATGGACAACGATACGTGCCCAAAAGAACAAGATGAATAAAAAAGCACGGCGTTGAGAGAGACGATAGGTGTCAGGGTCACCATGACTACCTTCAATAACCCGTTCCTTTTTACGCCTTCTCCGAGTGGAACTCTGCGAAGCCATGGCATTACTTTTGTGTCTCTGAGTTATGTTGAACACCTTCAACAAGTTAAAGGCTCAAGCCCGAAAATTGTTAGAAAATTTAGTTCGTAAACTATATATCTGGGATGATTTCCGGAATTTAGAAGGACGACGGGTTTCACTTTAATAAATTGATACAGTAAATTATTTTTGTTTTATTTTGAAGCAACAAATATTAAAAAAATTTTGAAGCAAATATTTTTTAAATAAAAAATTTTCCTAAAAGAGACGGTACGTTTGAATATTAAATACAGAAAATTAGTTTAAAGGCCAAGTTTTTTTTTTTTTGTCAAAAGTTGAGAGATAGTATTCATCAAAGATTCCCATGGGGAAAGATTGGGAGTTCACAGATCGGACACTCCAATGACAACAGGTCACAGAAATACAACGTGAAAGCATATGACCAAACCAACGGAACACACCGGACAAAATCCGGACAAAAACCGGCCTAAAGCCGGACATAACCGGCCTAAAGCCGGACAAAACACAAAAGAAACGAGAAAAAAGATACACTCCCCTTCGTCGCTGAGCAGCCCATCTCTAGCCAAACCTCCAACCGGTCACGCGCCTCTACCGGAGGCCTAAGAAGCCGCCGGAACCCGTAAGGTTGCAAAGGAGGAGCAGACGAATCGTAACGCCCAACAGGGCTGCGGAACGCCAAGTTCCAACGATTGGCGAACGGAAGGCGGATATGGTGCAGAAGGGAAAGGGGAAACCAGATCTGGAAAGGGGATTAGTCCCTCCCCTCCCGCCGCCCAAAGGGTGTGCAACCCATGGAGGGGGAGGGGAAGGAGGGGCGGCTAGGGTTAGAGTTTTTTAGAGAGGGAGAGAGAGAGAGAGAGAGAGAGAGAGAGAATTAGAGTAATGACTTAAAGGCCAAGTTTGGGGCTTTAAATAGTGTTTAGTCCAGCCTAACTTGTTTTAATGCATTTAATACATTGATAGGAAATATTTGATGGCTCAAGGACAACACTAGACAAAAATACCCTTAATGAATCATTCCACACGCGTCCTTTATGCACAGCTATAAGAGAAAAAAAAAAGAAAAAAAAAGGCCCGACACTTCATTTCACGTACTGACCCAAGGCGCATTGACCCGTTACTTTCATGTTTCTTTCTGTCATTAACGCACTGACCCGTCACTTTCATACCCATCGGTCACTTTCTCTCTCTTTCTCATGCGTGGGTTTTGGGTGGGACAAAATTAATTTCTCTCTCTTCAATTTTGGGGGTGAGTTTAATTTTAGAGTTCAATTTTAGGGGGTTTAGGCTCTTTGAGGTAGGGTATAGTGGGTTTAGGCACTTAGGGTGCACTTTCCATTATAGAGTTTAAGTTGTTTAGGCACTTTCATAGGGTACCCTAGTATTTTAGGCACTTCATAGGGTACCCTAGGGTTTAGGTTTAGGGTGTACTTTCCAATTATAGGGTTTTAGTGGTTTAGGCACTTTCATAAGGTACTCTAGGGTTTTAGGTACTTTCATAAGGTACCCTAGGGTCTTAGGCACTTTCATAGGGTACCCTTGGGTTTAGGTTTAGGCACTTTCATTAGGTTTGGTGGTTTAGGCACTTTCATTAGCTAGTGGGGGCATTTTTAGAATGTGTAGGTGATTTGTCCTTTTGGCATTAAAGAAAAAGTTGATGTCCTTATTGAAGTAAAGACCCCCTTACTATGTCCTTCCCAACAACGGACCCTATTAAATATTCCAAATCTTGGGGTCACTGAAGGATTTATTTGGTCGTTGACTTCAAGACCCAGAAATTAGTTGAGGTCCGAGCAATCTTACTTGGACATCCTATTAAAAAATAAATAAATGACATGCAACCCATAAAGGGGAAGCGGATCCGCTGTCCCGAACTCTCTGTCCCAACTCTCTATCCCCATCCATCCGAGCAATTAACGGCTTGAATTCCATCTCACCCCAAACAAATCTAAGCCATACATGTTCATCTACAAGCCTGAGCCGTCGATTGCTTGGACGAGTGGCTTGGATAGACAGGACACGAAATTGGGACATGCTTTTCGGGACTGCAGATCCACAAGCCCATAAACGACCACTAATTTACTTGCTTTTAAACTAATGCAAAGTGTCTCTAATTAATAAGTGGTCCTTGCTTAGGAGTACCAAAATAGATATTAAGACGCTAGCATTTGATGCACGCTCTTACCTTCCTAACTTTACAAACCCTATGAAATTGACACTTTTGTATAGGAAAAATCTACTCTCTCTTTTTTTTTCCCCCCTTGATATTTCCATTGTATATGAAAAAAGTATATGTGAAGAAATCTAGAATTGGGAGACTTTACAGGGTTGTAATGCGACATAGTCCCATTTTTATAGACAAATTCATTGACATTAAACTCTTCTGTGATTCGCATTCTGAGGTCGCGTGATTGGGTTTGCCATGATGTAATTTTCTTTCTCGTGAACATATTACTCCTAATTTTTCCAATCACGTTTACCACTATTGGTGTTCATGGTCTTGGGTTGAAGCTTTGAATTCTGCTTTGTATGAACAAAAAAATTTTGTTTTGCTGAATTTGAGTCTGAGGAATAACTTTGTGGATTGTAGATTCTACTATATTTGTATCTAATTTTTATTTTTTGATAACCAGATTTCTAGACTAATTGGTGTGTATCTCGACTAATTCCAGGGTCTTGGAGGTAACGACCGGGCATAGTGGCTCCAAGACTTTGCGGGCAAAGGGAATCGAATCTGAGACCTTAGGTTGGAGCTAACCGTCCCAAGACAACACCACTTTGCCAAGCCCTTGGGGTTAGGTATATGGAAAATGCTAAAAGAAGCCTAGTGGGCTTTTGTTAAGGTTTAAAAAAATGTATTGAAATGTGTAAAAAGTGTATAAAAGTGGATGAAAGTTTTTGGAAAGTATAAAAAATGTATTGAAGGGTGTTCTTTTTTTTTTTTTTTTTTTGTCTTTCCATATGCCTAATGAAAGCCTTGTGGGCTTCCGTTAGCAAAACCGTAAATATATTTGTATTTAAATTGAGTCAAATGAATATTTCATTTTTTTTTCACACTTATTCTCTGTGACCACCAACTATTCGATTAATGTTTATGGAAAACGTCTTCATGTCATAACCAAACGCCGTAAAACGTTTTTTGCCTAGAATAAACAAAGCGTAATTTGTGTATGTATCATTATTTAAAGTTTTCGTCATAATTGAATTTTCGTTGAATCGTACTAGTCTCCTAGGGGTTATTGTTTATTTTTGTACTTGTTTTATTTTCCAATTGTTTCTTCAATTAAGCAAACAAAAGAAAATAATAACTCTAGAAATTCTGTTAGCCCATTCGGAAGGTTCTCATCGCTTAATTATCTATTAAGGTTATGTCTCTAGCATGACCATTTCATAAAATACGGACGAAAGTGGATTAAATGGCCGATAGTACTGGAAGGATTCCTCATTGGCTAACCACTAATTTTGGGTAAGTCGCGAGTTGGGTTTACTTTTGATTCGGAATTTCTCTCCCCTAGTTTTCCATATGAAGTAGTAACCTCGAACGGTGTGTTTGGGCTAACATTTTAAATCATACATACTTGTACAAATACAACACACATATTCACATTCATTTGGAAGATCACACACATTGGAACTATAGTTTGTGGGTCCTAAAATGATGTGTGGTTCCCAAATGAACGCGAGTGTATGTGAACATGTTTGTGTAATTGTGTGTGGTTGTACAATTTTTGTAAATATTTTTCATTCTAAATTAATCAGGATTAAAAAATTGAAAGCAAAAGATATGACCATCGGTTTCGGGTTGTTTCCCCCCCCTATATTTCTGTTGATTTGCTTTAGATATTTAAAATAATACTTCGTCTAGAAGCATTTCAAAGTATAAGATTAAGACAAAATTCTCAGAAGATTTCAGTAAAACCGAAAAACCTTAAAAAAGACAGTTTATACTCCCAATTTTTTTTTCCATATACCTTTTCAATTTGGATCCATATAAATATGCCTATTCCGATTCCTCTCAAGGAGACGAGTTGACGAATAACTAAATTAAATCCTTCCGAAGTACCAAACAAAAAAAAAAGAATAACTAAATTAAACCTAACTAAGCATCAATAATACCTATCACTTTTTAAAAAAATCAATAATAGTATAATACCTCTGTCTCCCCGAAAAAAATCTAGGACAAATTAAACCTAGTAGCTGGATTAGGCAGGGCTTGTTTTTTTTTTTTTTTGAACAGGAGAAAAGCTTTCGCATTCATAAAGGCCCAGCGGCACTAGCTTACAACGAATTCCATCCGAAATACACTAATAAAAACTAGGAAAAACAACCTAGAATTCAACAGATAATAATCAATAAAGCACTAGAGTAAGAAAGCAACCTCAGTCCTCTAAACAAGAGTATCTACTCATCTAACACATATTGCATAGCATAAACAGATCGAATACGCAAGCAAACCGAACCAAAGTCGGGTATAGTGTGAGTCTAGAAGGAAGGAGAATAAGCTCCTCACGGATCAAAGCCGGTGGAATCCGGACACTAACAAAATAAAACTATACATAAAAAAAAAATAGAAAACAACTAGTCTGCTCAACAAAAACCGAGTCAACTGAGTCACCCCGAGTCACACAGATTTTACCGAGTTAGGACGAGTCGCTTCTCCGGGAAGACCCATAGCACCCCATAGCCGCCGCCAATGGTTCTGGAGACTTTATTCGCCGGAGGGGGCTTGAGTCACCCAGATTCACCTCATTGTCAGATCCGTTCACCAAATCCCAAAAAAACAGAGGGGAAGAAAGGGAAAGAGGGAAGGCGGAGAGGGGAGCAGGGTGTGATGGATGGAGGTGATGGGGGGCTGGAGAGGAAAGGAGAAAAATGGCAGAGGAAAGGAGATCTGATTTTCGGGTTTGGGAGTGGCTCTAGCAAAGAGGTGAAGGTGGGTGACTGGCTAGGAGGACGGAGAGGGGGAGATAGAGCGTGGGGGCGGCAGCCCCACCTCCCTAAAGGAAACCCTAGCTGAAGAAAAAGAAGGAAAGAAGAGGAAACAAATTCCTAGAGAGAGAGAGAGACCTTTCGGTCCTCCCAGGTCAAGGGTGTGGGGGCGGCAGGGCTTGTTTGATAACACAGATTCAGCACTTAAAACTGAATCAATTAAGTAATAAGTCATTCAGTAGGTTTGATAACCACATTTTATGTTACTTAGCAGATTAAGTGCTACTTAATATGTAGGCTAAAAATTTGATAAAAATTAAGTAGCTTTGAGCTACTTAATTCTGGCTGAATTCCTATGTGCTTACAATCAACTATCCACTGCCACCGCCGCTGTCACCACCACCACCATTCCACCACCACCACTACCACCATTCCACCACCACCACCACCACCACTACCACTACCACGCCGCCTCCACCACCACAATCACCACCATTGCACCACCCCCACCATTCCACCACCACCACCACTGCCATTGCCATGCCACCTCCACCACCACCACCACAACCACCACCATTGCACCACCGCCGCCACGCCGCTACCACCACAACTACCACCACTATTGCCACACCGCCACCACCACCACTATCACCATTACCCATATACCACTACCACTATTGCCATGCCACTGCCATCACTCCACCACCACCACTCCTCCTCCACCACCACCACCGCCACTAGCATTCCACCCAGCCCACCACCACCACTACTACGTCATAACCATCACATTACCACCACCATTGCACAACTATTACTCTACTACCACCACAACTCACCATCATTCCACCACCACCATTACTCCATTGCCTCCACCACCCTGCCACCACCTTCACCACCTCCCATTCACCACTCTACCACTACCACAAATACATGATGACCATTAGCAAAATTAAGAGACAATTAGAACAAAAAAAAAATTATTTTTTTAATTCAGTGCTTAATATATTTTATCAAATAGCTTTTCAGCTTAAAAAATTCAGCATTCAGTTTTCAGTACTTAATTTCAACTTTCAGCTTTCAGTTTTCAGTTTTATCAAACAGCCCAGTACAACTCAAAAGAGGACTTGAACAGTAGTATGTTCTTGGAGAAAGACAAGGCTAAAATTCCGGCGAAGGTCGCCGGGAAATCATAGCTCCGGCGCTGAGAACCAAGTAAAGTATACACATTTCTAGTAGAGAAGCGGACAATTAATGCCTCCCAACTCCCTGTAAACAGAAAAAAGAAGCTTTTAACAGTGATGCATTAATTACAGTAATTTTCCTTGAAACCATCGCACTTGTACTTGTCCCTTGATATTGGAGTACAATTTGAGATCCCCAAACGTTCCTCTCTCTCTCTCTCTCTCTCTCTCTCTACCCATAAATTACGTTGTGGGAGCTTGATGTCCATATGCATGGCAGGACTTTGTTCTTCTTTCTTTTCTAGCTACTTACCCAACTATTTGCAGGCAAAGATCAAGGAACTAGAGTTCTAAAGTTTCTTCACTGATCACAAAGGTACTTTGGGTGATTCCTGTATGATAATATGTCATTTCCTTGTCAAATTCATTTAAGTACAATTTGTTGTTCTTGTTTTGATATTCATTGAGACCTGCATGAGATATATCCAAGCTCCAAAAAATGATCTTTTGTCGATGATTATTTTCTTCTAGCTAATGAATTCGTCGTAATTGGAATCCCAAGGGTTGGCCTGGTGGTCAAGTCTTCAAGTCTTCAGACTTAGGGTTTGCTTCCTCCCTCCTACTCTACCCTAGGAAGGGTTTGCTCGCTCCCTCCTACTGTCTCAAGGTAGAAACCTCCCAGGTGCTATAAACTCCTTTCAAAGGAATACGAGGTTGGCCCGGTTTTTAGTTTCATCCCTCCGGGATTAATAGAGGTGTGCCGTGTGCACAAGTTGGCCCGGACATTTAATTTTATTATTAAAAAAATCTGTAGTAATTGGATAGGTAGAGGCTGTTGCTACTAACTCTTGTGGGCTAGTCTATACAGGACTCGGTTCTGCTTTAAATGACCTCTGGTAGTGGCCAGTGGGATTGTACCTAGAATTAGTCGTGTGTGGGCATATGCTGGACCGGATACCTAGCTATGAAAAAATGGCCTTGATAGGATGGAAAGGTTCATGGAATCCGTTCAGAAAGGGAACTGTAGTTGGTGAAATTTTTCATTTCAAAGAACAGTTGAAAGACTTGGTTTCAACTTAATTTTGGAGAAACATCAATGGCTATATATCAATGGGAGTTTGGCTGAAGGGAAAACCCCACTTGAAAGAGTTTCAAGTTCTTCTTTCAGTTGTTGGCTATCCATCCTTTTCATGGATTTCCTTTTCTTCCTTATCTTGTTTGTAGCTCTATATATGCCCTCTATTTAGTCAAATGTAGATTAACGATCATTGATTGTTTGGGCCAACTTTCACATTGAATTTGACCCCAACTTTAGTGTTGTCATTTTCCTTTTTATTTTCATAGTGCTACTTTAGTATTCCTCTTCATTTTCTGTGTCTAACGATGAGTGGGTATTGCTGTTTAGTTTTGTAATCTGGGATTGAGCTCTTAATTCTAGACTGTATTTGAATCATGGATTTACAGACCGCGAGAGAAAATGTACACGAAAATGATATTTTTTGGATGACATCTAGACGGAATGACATGTTCTTTTATTCCCATAATTTTCCTGGAAGATTAAATATGTTAGGATTTTACAGCAATGTTTGTTTCTTTCTGTGGTGTGCTCATTTCTTTTCTCCATTCTGTTTATTGCATCTTTGTTCAACTCATATCTGTTTTTTTTTTTTTTTGGGGGGGGGGGGGGGGGGGGGGGGGCATGAACAAAAATATCAAAGAACTAGTAATTAGGAGCAATACAAGAACATTAATTTCCTATATTTGATGTGTATATGTAGTGGAGGATCTGATTTGAAATATTTTCCAAGATGTAAGTTGCTTGCTAATTGGCTGTTTGGAAATATTTTCCAAGATGTTTATATTCATGAGAGAAATCTCTAGTGATTCCCCTACTCCCGGTGTGCTGGTCTGGACAAAAATGCTCATATTTGCAGGAGTACATGTCGAACTGGTTTCTGAATTCTTCCGTACAGAAACTAGAAAATCATACCTTGAAAAATAAGAAACGAAAACAAAAACTCTTGCTCTATATCCTTCTGATATGTGCTCTGACTGAGCCAAATATATAGAGTCTAAAGCATAAGTAGCTGCTGAAATAGATATCTATGAGCAGATATAATTTACACATTCGGTAACTCTTCTCAGTGGAACGACATTGATGGCTTGTGCTCTTGGAGTGAATAGCCTAAATACTTTCCTATATTCTTGCAAAATGTTACTGTCCATATTCCCTTTAAGATTTATTTTTTCGGGTTTTGTTTCCGTCAAAACAACACAAAAGGTTTCTGTTCTTAAGGAGATCAAAAGGAAACATGAGCAGAATACTGAAATTCTAATGCTTCCACTGACACATACTGAAACACACTGAAATATCCAAAACAATGTTCTGCACTTTTGCATGTTTTCAGCCCATTTTCATTATATTCCTCTTACATTTCAGAAATGCTTCCCATAGTTTTCAAAGTATTTGTGTAAATGTTCCATTTTTCTAGCTAGGTAAGTCAGCAGAGCAAAACAAAATTTTGATCCTTGATTTCTTTACCATATGGTCATTTCTCTTAAATACAGATAGAGACTCCACATGTTGCCGTTCCATGAAATTTGAAAACATAAATTACAATGGAAGAATTTAAGTTGGACAAAGACACTTGTCTGGATGACAAGAATACAGGCTATTGCCAAGAGTATCAAGTGAACTCAGATTCTGATGCAAGTTTCGTTGATTGTGAGATTCTGGAACTTGCTATTTTTGAGCTGGAGAGCGAATACCAGATTGTCAAAGACATTTGCTTCGACAGGGAAATTCCATCCCCGGGTAGATGTTCGGTAGACAATTGTGAGTTGGACCATAGTATCATCTCTTGTTTACTCAACTCTGACTTGGAAACAGATAGTAAATCAACAGAGAAAGCACTGATCAGAGAGTCGTTCATTTCGGATTCTTCATCTTTTTTCTCTGAACACGTCAAGCATTGTGCTTCCACCAAGAACAGTACAAGTACAAGATTGCCATTGGTCGGAAAGATGGACACGTATCTATCCAATTCAAATGGAGATAGAAGTGAACGAAAATATAACAAGGTATATCCTCTGATGCATCTCTTGCCATTTGAATCGATCGCCTAGTCTATGTTGTACTGGCTCAAAAAATGGAATTCTGGATTTTTCTGATTAGTAACTTCTTTGATGTCTCTGACTCTCTCATTCATCACGTCAGCTTTATGTTCATATGTCCTCTCCATGCATATTCGTGGTGATACTGAATTAGGTAATCGACCCAAAGCAATTTAAGCTCTTCAGTTTCTCCAATCTTCTTTGTTTAATCACACTGGACAATACATAATTTTCTTGAAAAAAGGAACTTTTACATCCCCAGACTGGTAATATTAGAAACTCGTAATAGAGGCAAACATCGAGTTGTTGGACAGATATGTTTAGTCTCTTATAAACTCCAAATTGTTTTGTGCGTAAAGGCTGGCACGATATATGAATGCTATTTCTTGATTAATACAGATTTCAAAATTAGTGTTAATTGTTAATAGTTAGATGTCAACATTAATCAAATATGCAATAATTTAAAGACTTTCTGAAACCGTAAATAGCGTAAATATGAGTACTTGTTCTCCCTGTTTCTACTCCTGCTTCAATTCTCCCTTATTGTGAAAAATAATGGAAATGTTGAAACAAATTTATAAATTAACATAGAAGATTAGTAAAATCCAATGAGAATGATTCCTTGACCAGTTGACCGCTGCTTCTTGATGGATGCATTATGTATGATGCATATGTTCGACCTAGATTTATTTGTCTTGTTAAAAACTGCAGGTTCCAATTGAGAGGCCTATCTCCACTGCTTCGGAATCTGAGGTGGAGACTAGAAGCATCACAGACGATGAAGGTCCGCCCATGACTACGATCAATACTGAGATAGTGGACCATCCCAGAATTACATATTCTCAACCACCTTTTACAACAATCGACAAGACCCATCTTCCTGATGAAGATCACGCGGACTTCAGTTTCTCTGCAGTCGGTCCAGTTTCAGCTCCAGTTACGAAATCCGGTAGCATATCTTTCCGGTCAAATAGCTGCAATAGCACGCGGTCCTTCACTTTTCCTGTGTAAATTTCTCCACTTCTACTATGCCATTTCTACCAAGCTCAAGTTTGTTTATCGATGAAGTTTTCTTTATTTATTTTTCTGCTAACCGAACAGATTGTCCTGGGAGTGGAATGACAGCCCTGAAAGAATGGGGGAAGCTAACAGGAAAGGCTTAAAGAAGCACAGACGCTGGAAATCGTTTGCTTCCCTCTGTTGTATTAAATTCTAAACTACCATATACTTCTTTTGTCCCCCATTTTCCTATTTTCCCAATGTATGAAATGAATATACACTTTTCTGTTTATATACTTACGTGTCGATATATTGTACATCCCGCGATCTAGAATTGGCGTGCACTTTGCTGAAGAAATGCATGCTTTGGTTGAAATGGAATAGGTTGGCTCCAAATTTATTCTGCTGTCGAATTATGTCTTTGACGTTCATATACATGTACATTCCAACACATTTCGGCGAGAAGAATATGGCTAGAAGCTTCAAACACGATCCATCGAATCGATCGTTTTAGACAAACCACTCCACGACCTAGATATGGTGGCACCATTGGTCGGAGCAGAGGAACGGTAGAGGTAGAGGATGGAGCCGGAATAAGAGGGGAGTGAGAAAGCCGTGAAATAAGCGGTTTAGTGGTTAGGGTTAAAATATGAAAGAGATAATCTCAAACGTTAAATTGAACCTCTCAAAGCCGTTGTCTGAGAATTTTCTTTACATCTCTGTTGTGTCCCACATGGATCCAAGGATACTAGTGATCGCCTTCTAGAAATCACTAATCACTCTAGTGAGCGCCCAAAATGACTTCGTTTTGGGTGCCAAAAGAGACAACAAAAAATTTGAACAAAACTACGTCGAGTCTTAAGAGACTAAAAGAATTAGAAACCTCCCAAGCCCCTTTTCACTCCTAACAACCAAAAGGATCACTTTCTTTGGAGAAAATATGGAATCTACATGCATGGGTGCATCCATGGATCATCTTTTTCCATCCCCCACTGATTGTTAGCACTCTTCTTTACTGTGGGGAGATTAAAATGCCGAAGTTTTTGATCTTTGGTTTGTTTGGGGAAAAGAAAATCTCCTATTTTTCCTGCTGGAATTCAGACAAAAAAAATGGTTCCTTGCTTTGGCTAAATAGACAAAAAAATAGTTTATTTTTTGTCTTTATTCAAAAAAATTATATTTATTAGTTTTGCGTTAATTTTTTGTGGTTTATTGGCTCGTCTAGATGAGAGGAATCGAAAAAAGTATAAAATTACGATAAAATTTTTTAAAAAGTTCACTAAAGACAAATAATCCAATTTCAGCTTATTGGATTATTTTTGTCTTTATTCAAAACAATTTAAGTTTGGTTAATAATTTTATACTTTTTATATTTCTCTCGTCAAGACTAACCAATAAGCCACGAAAACTCAACGCCAAATTAACAAAAGCAAAAAAAATTAAATAAGGACAAAAAAATATAAGTCATCGGAACTTGCATAATTCAAGCAAGTTCGAACAATGAAGACAAAGTTGGAAGAACCTTGTAGGCTGTGGCAATGTTAAATGAAAATTACCTGCAGCACACTATAAGTTATTAAAAGGCATTTGTCCTGTTTACTTAAAACGACGTAGTTTTGCAAAAAAAAAATTGTTATCTCTTTTGGCGCCCAAAACGATGTCGTTTTGGATGCTCACTTAGGTGATTTCTAGGAGGTGATCACTAGTATCCCCGGATCTGTCCCGCATATATATTTTTAGATGCTAAGGTACCTTATTATATAAATTTACCTTTTCTTTGTTACTGTGGGGGCCGAACATCGGATTAAGGCCGAGAAGTTTACAACAACACCCACAAACGTCACAGAACAACCTGGAAACCTCCAAGGTGCTTCGCCAAAAGGTGACACCGGAGGGATCGGTTGGCAAGCATAGAAGGCCTGCCAATTGTAGATAACATCAACCGCTCAACAGAAGGTCTCGGTACCGTGCTGACGAGCCAAAACATTTCATACTATGTTCCATATGCCAAGGCCTCTCGGCAAAGACAGCGGTTCAGCGAATTAGGACAGAACCATTAGTGCCAGCTCATTAGATTTAGAGGCCTGAAACAGACTCATTAGACGAGGGCCTCCATGTATTATGCATAATAAATTTTTTTCAACACTTCTTCACAAAAAACCATTATAAAATATTTATCGTTGCACAAATTTAAATATATAGTCATCCAAAAATAAACAACCATTACAATATATAGGAGGTATACATGTTTTGTGGCCCCTATTTTTTTTACATTTTTTGGAAGGTCTGAAGTGGTAGCTTCATTGGTTTATGCCATGAGCCGGCCCTGAGAACCATCAAGCCGCATTCGGGCAACTGAAGCCGAGAGGAGTATCTAGTCCGAAGGGTGATTACCTAGACTTGCTTAGGGCTAACTCAGCACAAGCGTGGTGCATGTGAATAACGGAGTATGTGACTGTAATCATTTCCAATCGTGACAATGACGTCAGTCGCATGGTCAACTACACGTGTTACTATTCTAAAGGTGGCATGTGCTCCCAACTAGCTAGTTCGCTCGCATTCGTTATGGTGACGTCAGCCGAGCAGTTATCTCGCGTGCTAGGCACGAGCGTACTTAGAGAGTAAGTCACTCACTCCCTATATAAGGTAAAAGGCAGCTGATTGAAGGTACAGACAATTCTCTCAACCCTAGATCTGAGAACTTGCTTCTTCATCTTCCTCAAGTACTTACTTGACCGTCGAAGTGCCGTTCTCGACTTAACGGTCCAATCCGGTGCTAACGGGGGTGCTAGGTGTGCTGTCAAGGAACTTAGGCGAAGGGAAGATCATTCACCCATTCAATCTCTTCAAGGAAGGCTGATCTAAGAAGTTGTAGGCCCACAGTTACCTTTGATAAAAATGCACTAGTACTAACATTTTCTTATCTATTCCATGCTGCTGCTGCTCTTTTGTGTGTGTGTGTGTGTGTCAGAAGCGTGGAGAAACTGCATCCTAATCTTGCATGTTAGTTGAAAGATCAGAAATAAGAGTTCAATTTACCCTAAACTAGAAATAGATTAATAAGTCAAATCGTTTAGGACAAAAAATGATTTTTCCCAAGTAAAATAGTGTCAAGAATTTAAAACCAAAGGGACTAAAATAATGCGTTTCACTAATCTATGTTGGATCATGTTCCCTGACTACTAATGGGAGCATGCACGTGACATGAGCACATGCCTATGTTCGTTTTTTGCCTCGTGAAGGTCAAAATTATAGCATTTACAGCAGTAGTTAATCAGTTAATCTTGAGTAGTTTAAATAAATTGGGAATGTTTTAGGTAGGATATTTTAATAGTCTCCCCTTTCTACTCTATTTCGCAAGATTGCATTGCAACATTGGATCGAAAGCCTGTTTCAACAATTTTTTTGCAATATAAAGATCGAATTCGGATCAAAGGATATGCGATCAACTTAATTTTTGACATGCTTGATGATACTCTTGATCAGTTTGAGGAAATGAATAGTCCCGATCACTGAAGTTGGCAGGGCTGGCCCTGAGCTAAGGTGTGTAAAATGGCTGACTTAGGCCCCCGAATTTTGATCTACAATTAAGGCCCTGGATTGTTACACCAGATATAGAATATATATTTAATCTATCGCTTATATAATCAATGAGCTAGCTAGACTAACAGAAAAGTTTAGTTTCTTTATTCAATAGCAACATGGTTCAATTCCTGGGCCTCTCTTTCCCTTCTCCACGACAATCATTTTTCCCGACTCACACTCTCAAAGAGAGATTTTTTTATTGGTGCAAAAAATATTATGACCAAAAACTAGTTTTATTCAAAAACAACGGAACGAATCATGGAAAAAAACAAAATATAGTGCTAAGTAACTATCATTTTGAGATTAGTTTTATTTTTATTTTTTTTAAAATAAAACATAAGGCCTAGATTTATAAGTTTGTCTTAGACCCCGAGAATCTCAAAGCCGGCCCTGGAAGCTGGTAAGGAGAAAATCTTGTTCGGACTGAAATTGTTCTCTCCAATCTAGGGATGGCAACGGGGTGGGTTGGGGCGGGTTTTGATGATCCCTGCCCCGACCCTAAAATTCCCTAACCCGCCCCTAACCCGCCCCTACCCCAACCGAGTAATTTATGGGTACCCCCACCCCCGCCCCTATCGGGTATCGGGTTTACCCGCCCCGCCCCTATTTTTTCTACATATTAGTTAAGTATATTTTAAACTCCAATTAGTAAGTACAAATGATAAAGGTTCACAAAATAACTTTTACAACTTAATAAAAATCTACTATCTAATGTTGTATTTTAGTTGTAAAAGTAAAATTATAAGAATAAAAATAAATAATTCATATAAGTGAAAATATATAATTTGATATATACATATAAGAGTGTATAAATATAGTTATACATATATATATGTATGTCGGGGCGGGTAATATCGGGGCGGGGTGACCATACCCCTGCCCCTACCCTAACCCTGGCGGGTTTTTTAAAATCACCCCCTGCCCCTACCCGTTACCCAAAAAAATCGTAAAAAACCCTACCCTATCGGGGCGGGGTAGGGCGGGTTCGGAGCGGGGCGGGTTGAATTGTCATCCCTACTCCAATCCATTTAACAAAAAGGTGCTTTTGGAAGTCTAGTATTTAACTACACTCAAGTTTTACTTTGCCTAAACATCAAGCCCTATTTTGTACTACATTCAGTAGCTGAAAACTTGGAATTGATTGTACACTAACCAGATTCATATTCCGATGACCCCCTTAATGGGACTTGCTTGACAGGAAGGTGGTGTTCATTTGGCTTGATTTCCTGCCATGAGGTCAAACATCCTCACCACTTTGTGAAAAATCTCTTAGCACGAATGTGTTACTCCCTTCGTTTCAAAATATTTATCTGGTCCGTAAAATGAAGACTTAAACTTATCTAGAAAGTTTTGATTTTTTTCTCGAAGAAATTGTATTATTTGTAATTTTTATCTTGATGACCGAACAAACATTTTGGACGGAGGTGGTATTGTGACTCGATTGAAGAAAGGATAAAGATACGGGTACAGAGCATTTGGTACAGAAAACGTACCGATTGCGTTCGGGGACCCACTTTTGGGTCCCACACGAGTGATTTTGGTTGGAACGGTGGGACTTTGGTTGAAGCATTTCCAAACGTCCGATTGAGCTGAAATTTGGTAGGGACCCTCGGAAAAATGTTTTAAGAACAATGAACGATTCGAATCATTCGTGTGGACCCAAAATGGGTCTCCGAACACGATCTGTGCGTTTTTTGTGTGTTTTTTTTTTTACGTCCAGCACTGTCCTTGAAGAAATAGTCTCTAGTTTGAAAAATAAGAAGATTGATGCAATAAAATCTTGTTTGACGTATACAGACAGCTCCGTTAAATTGGGGAATCCTAAGACAACCATGCCACGTGGATGCCCACCTCCACAAAGCTGGAACCCACCACGCCATATCCAATACCGAAACGTCACCGTTTTCTCCATCCTCGCAACCATCATACAATACACCAGCTGACCAAAAGGAGCAAGATCAGAGAGAATCAGATTATCAATTTCGGTCACCGGCGAATGGATTTCTGGCAAAGAGCTCGAAACTTCGCCGAAGAAGCGGCAAAACGATCCCAAGAGCTGACCAAAGAAGCGGCAAAACGATCACAGGACCACATCACCATGATCGGATCCTCCTCTAAGATATCCGACATCGTTTCAGAGGCGTCGAGGAAATCCAAGGAGATCGCCGCCGAGGCGTCGAAGCGAGCCGACCAGATCAAGGCCGAGGCGCTCAAGCGCGCCGACCAGATCAAGTCCCAGATTCCCACCCCCGCCGCCGCGTTGTCCTCTCTCGTGGAGACGTCGGCAACGGCGGCCGTGGTGGAGGATGGGGATCTGGAGAGGTTTGGGATTACGGAGGAGTTGAGGGATTTTGTTAAGGGGATTACGTTGAATACATTTCGTGATTTTCCATTGGAAGGTATATTATATTTGGTTTTTTTATCTTTGGATTTTGCTTTCTGCTGTAAATGTAGGACCAGTCAACTAGTGATTACAATTCAAAACATTAAAGTTTAAATACATTTACACATTTCAATGCAATTCGTCATATTTCAATTACACTTTCAACGTATTAGGTTACCTTTTTTAGAGCAAGTCCACCCTTTGGTCCCAAATTGGGCATTGCAGAAGCTATGTTTGGCTTGCTAAACCGATTCGGTGTCATTTTGGCACAATCTCAAATCCAGACCATTGGTTTAAACATCTCATTTTTCAAAGCAAATCAAATGGCTTGGATGAAGTGGGAGAAATGGGAATGCCATTTTGGTTTTGCACCAAAGATGATATTGCCATTTTTTTTGGCATCAATAAATGGCAATGGGTGGACTACTGGACTCAGATTTTGCCAAAAGATATGCCAAATGATGGCAATAGCAAGGGAAATTTAATCACCCGCGAGTTATATTTAGTTAGCATATCAATACTAATTTTCGGATTGTGAGACATGGTCTCTTTGTTGTATCTGTCAAATAGAGAATTTGGAAACGTCATCATGTTTTGTGGCAATTCAGCATTAGTATACTGCAAGGTTTTTAAAGCTGTGTTTGGATCTTGTATTTGTCTAGGACAATAATCCAAATAGTGGGTTCTATGTAAGGTTGATCTTATTCTCCTATAGCCCGTTTGGTTGCAGGGAAAAAGGAGGGAAAAGAAAACTAAATACAGTTGTAACTTATTTAGTTATCTTTTTTAGACCTAGAAGTTTAGAATTTCTAAACCCCCAATTAGCACAACCAACTGCCCGGCCAGGTTAAATATAAATCTTTACCCTGGTAAACTGCAATTCCATCAAATAGTATGAAGTAATTCAGTTAAGCACTCTGACTACTGAGAGTTTGAACTCCTCCAGAGTCCTCTGCAGATTTTAGTCTGAGTTGAACGGAAATTTGGTTATCCTTCATCTGATTTGTAGTTGACCATAACATAATTCAAGGTTGTGAGACTAAAATATTATATGTTATAGAGTCATTTGCTGTTTCAGTTTTTCTTTCTGATTTTCAGTGGTGAAATCTTGCTCAATAGGATAGTATTTTTAGCATAGTGCCATAGAAATTGGTTACATGTATTAATATATCAACTCTAGGTTACAAGAAAACTTGTAGTATTGCTCATAGTTGCTAAGAACCTACGATGTCGGATACCTATTTTACGATTCATATCATTTTCTTCCCAAAATGATATGTAACCCATCATTTATCCTTCTTGTGTAGACATCCTACGATATATTCTTGTATCCCGATTCGGTACGTTTCCTACAATAACTTATTGAAAAAATGTAATACCATATTTTACGAAGCAAAACCCCAAATGCGTTCTAAATATGGTTTGATCCAGTTTGACATTCAAACCATTAAAGAAAACCAAAACTGAATCCTTTAAAGCTCGAATAGAGGAAAGAATATATTTCGATAGCTCGGAACAAACTCACAGAATGGACGGGGTCATGTTTTGCGTGAATCAGATAAAAGCTCTTCTTCTCTTTCCTTGATGAAGATACGAGAAACCCTCAACATGATAAACCCCCCTCGGGAGACTTGGAAATTTTCAACCTTAAACCTTAGTTTTCATATATACAGTTGATTTTTAGGTTGTAATTAGGCATAACTAGCTTTTAATTTTATATTAACTTTTATTATCGCATCTTAACATACGTGATATGTATCCCGATATGATTTATAAAATGACAATAAATGATTCACTATACGTATCCTGATTTGAGAACATTGGACTAGTGGCTATCATGATAGGGAAAGCTTGTAATGTCCTTTCTGCCAACACTTCTTTGCACAAATAGCAATATAGTCTGCGTAAATTTTCATATTTCATTGATTGAATTCGTAAGTAGTAGTAAACCTAAAGCTCATGTACAATGTACAAAAATTGGTCATTGGTACCTATAAAAGTAATGTTTGGAAATTTCCCCAATCTCTTCTATGTACTCTCCTTCTAAGTGTTGTTAAGCTCTGTGGTGGGTATGTCTTGTAAAATCTCATCTTGGATGATTCTCTTTATTATTTTAAAGTTCTCACCATTAGTTTTGAAATCATTAAGGTTTAAGATTGAGAATTTGAATTCGTTGTGATACAAAAGCATTGATATATAACAATCATATGTCATATTTTCTTCTGATTGTTACTACCTTGTATGCAATGAGCATATCGTCCTTGGTTTGCAGATGATGCAGAAATGTCTGATATTCCCACAGTCTCAAATGTTCGGCAAGACCTTACAGCATGGCAAGAAAAACATGCCAAATTTGTTCTCTTGACGGTCAAGGTAATTCTTACTGTTTTCATAAAACCAACTGCTAGGAAGCATGAAAACATGGTGCATCAAATGCCAACCAAATAGTTTCCTCTTCATTGTTTTTTTCCAAATATATGTCTTCCCTGTGTTTGAGATTCAAATCTTCAACATGTTGTTTAGTTTATACCGCATACATTGAGAGACAGAGATGCTTGTACGGAAAAATTAGGAAAATTTTCAAAATAACCCCTGACCTTTTGCCAAAATCACACGGAGACCTCTGACCTTCAAGAATTATCACATAAACACATGTACTCTTGAAAAACTCATCAATTAAACCGCTACTGTCACCCTCCGTCTAAAATGAAACGGAATGGTTGACCTGGACTCCGCGTGGCCTTTGTATGGTTACGTGGAAGAAACGTGGAGCATACCTGGACATTGCATTAGGGTTATTTTGGCGCCTAAATAAACTCCCACACCCCTCCATTTGAAATTTTCCCAAAAAAATATGTGAAGCTTAGGGAAAGACTTGCCCACTCCCTGTATCCTTACCTTCTTTTTTGACATCTCAATATTGAACTTTGAGAAAGATGATGCTTAATTGCCGTTCAAACTCTGTATAAGAACTGTTCGGCTATTTATGAGAAGTGAGAATTTTATTTGTTTGGTGTCCAAAATCACATGAGGATTCTGTCTATTGTGCATATATTAGCAACATTGGAAATTTAAAGGGAAAGCAAAATGAGATTATGGGAGGAGAATAACCGTTTTGTCAATACTCGGGACTCTAGAATCTGACCTTTTGCAATTACTATGTTTTATGGCAAACTGCTCTAATAGGTTAAGCTAATAGAATGGCTATAACTTGGGCAGAGCCCTTAAAAGAAGTTTAAGCAATAAGAAGGCTGTATTCTTAAGTGGTCATATTATCAACCCCACTCATCTCTGAACAAATTTCTTTTTTTTTTCAGTCTAAACTTCTGATGCTAGTTAACCTGCAAATTGCAATTGTTCTCAAGTCTAAGCTCTTGGAGGAATCAATCAATTGACCTTTAAAATGGCATGCAAGGATAGTTGGGCCGCAATGTGGGGGTGTTTTGATGATTAATTAAGTACTTAAAAATTACCTCTCAGATATCTTTAGCTTCTAGAGAAATTGTATGTTGTAATCTTCCATGCATGGGCATTTGGCCTGTATGAGTATCAAACTTGTTGCTTTATTTTGCCATCTAATAAGGATTATCGCATTCATTTGCAGGAAATCTCGAAATTAAGATACGAGTTATGCCCTCGTGTGATGAAAGAAAGGAAGTTCTGGAGAATATATTTTATTCTGGTTAATAGTCACGTGTCTCCGTGAGTAACTTTTCCGGTGGAATGCTTCCATTTTTGTTATACTAGAGAAAGGTGTTCTCATTGCATTCATACCCTAAATCTGTCTTTTCTTCTGACTACTCAGAGTGTTTTTTTTTTTTTTTTTGATAAACAAAAATTTATTAATCTTTGAAAACGAATTACAAAAATTAAAAGGGACCGAGACTGAAAACGGCCAAGGACCCGAAAGGGGAAATAACAAGACACAAACAGGATGGTAAGATACCAGCCAAACCACAAAAACAGATTTATAACTTTAGACAGTGAATGTTGACTACTCAGAGTGTTCTGAAGCATTTGTAACTTTAGATGGTGAATGTTGTTTAATTCATCCTGTATGTTTTTCACACCCCACCCTATTTTCGTTTGGAATCAATTTCCGTTTATTGTGTCTGTTATAGATTTACATTCACCTGCATAGCAACTTTCTTTATTGGTTTTCTAGGTCATTTATATTCAAAATAATAAACATGCCTCATGCTTTTATGCTTTCAATCTTTAAGATCGGGGAATGGAGATTTGTATTCTTTTTGGCTTGTTTGTATGTAGTTGTGAATGCGGTTTCAATAACTATTCTTCTCTTTAGCTTTTAATTGATGGCGCATGTGTTTGTAGTTGTACTGGTTTATCGGTTCAGTAATCATATCTGTAATTTTCCAATCTGTTTTGTTTTAGGTATGAAAAGCGGTACGTGGAAGAGGCTAAGCAAAATTCTGCTGAACAAGTGGAAGACGGCAAAATGAAGGAAACTTCAACGGGTGGAACAACTACTAAAACAGCAGCAGCTGGCATGAACCAGAAAAGTAAAACCTCGTCAGCTGCTGAGCAGGACTTGGATGTCTTTCTTCTGGGAGACCTTGGTGACAGTGATGATGCTCCAGGTACTACCATTGCCACTTCTAGACTTGTTAGCTTGTGTTGCTATTATTTTGTCCCCAAAAAAAAAAAAAAAATGCAGTTTTTTTCCCTTAAAAAAGAAGTTTTTGAAAATTTTTCATTTTTACCTTTTCCCTTCAATTATTTTCACATAATATTTTTTTGCCATACCTATTATATGGGTTACCATACCTATTATATGGGTTACCGAAGTGAAAACACTTGTATGGTTAACCTTTTCCCTTGCATTGCATTTTTCATATAGGCAGTCAATGTCTATCATTCTGTTATTTGGGTTGCTGGGAGCTTGTTTATGTTTCTGAAAACACTAGTATGACTTGAGAAAACATTTTTTTCTTAATTAGTTTAATGGAATATCCTCCTTGTGCTTAAGCTAAGCTATCCTAATAGTTTCCTGTTTGAAAAATTTTATGCTAGACAGCCTGCAAGTTGACAATTTTTCGATGGCTTTCTCGGTGTCTTAAAATTCAGCATAATGATAGTCTATTTGTTCTTTCAGAGGAGGGAGATGAGGGTTTGGATGATGATTTTGACAAGATCTAGCTTGGTAAGCTCGCTCTCTGTAGTTCTGTCATTTATTTATGCTACATCCTGGTTGGCCGTGCCAATCATTTATCATGAGAGAGCAGTAGCCAGTCAAGGGATGCCAATTTTGATTTATATGACAGACTTTACATATCGGAAGTCTGTTGATCCAATTAGAAGTATTGGATAGAAATGTGAAATCCAGTCCGATTTTGTAAGAATGATATAATGTGCAAAATATCATCTGGACTTCAGTTTGATGCTGTTGTGCACCATCTAAAATTCGTGACTTCTATGATTGTTAGTGCATGAATCTGCCGAAGATGAAAAACAGAGAACAGCTGAAAATCATGCCAGCGGCTGCAGATCGAAAGCAACTCAGGTATAAACGAGGATGGCCGAAAAAAAAGAGAGAAAAAAGGGTATAAGTGAGGGTGAAATTTTCCAAAAATGCGGAGAACTATTGGGTGGGATAATGATCCAGCTCTCTTCAAAATTAATAATTCCATTCCATTCTGTATTTTTGTGGTTCATTTGTTCTTTTTCCAAGGTTGTTGGGGGGGCTTTTTTCAGGGGGGCTGTAAAATGGTTAATGACCACCAGGGCTGTAGTTCAATTGTATTTTTTGTTTCTATTTTCTGCTGTGGGGTTTTTAAATGACTAATCTCAAGATGCAATTAGTGGAGTAGTAATATATACTGACTGAAGATGTTTCTCCTTTTCCTTTTCTGATACAAATGTACTTCTCTATTAACATCCCATCAGAACTGCTGATAAAAAAACAAAAACAAAAACAAAAATACCATTCAGAACTGGGTTGATGTCCAAATAGGTTTTAGCAAAAAGTGCCACATCAGCCTGTGGTTATCCATTTAGAGGTTGTTAAAGTTAGCAATGTCAAAATAGTAACCCCCACTTTTTAAAAAAAAACAAAACAAAACAGTTTAATTTGGGGGAAAATTTTTGAACTCTTTTTTTTTTTTTAAAAAAAACTATTTTCGAAAAAAACAATTTTGAGTAAAAAGAGTTTTTTTTTAATTTTATTTTACCAAAACCTATATTTTAAAAAAAAAAAATCGAAACTGTTTTTCGGGTAAAAAAAACTGTTATTGAAAAAACAGTTTTGAAAAACAGTTTTTTTTAAATGTTATGTGAATAAAAAATAAATTTCCAAATTAAATTTTTGTAAACATTGTAGAGAGAGAGAGAGAGAGGAAGAGAGAGAAGATTTTTGTCATTTGTATAGTCATGGGTGTATTTGATCGAGTACATGTGAGATCCATCAAATTTGGTTATTGGCAAAAGCTAGTTTTGGTTATCCAAGTGCCAAAATTTGGTTTGTTGCTAAGGAGTTGCCAAGTTTAATTATTCCAATGTGAGCACTTTTTTAAGAAACGCTACTAACCTTAGCAACCTTTTGGTTTTAGTTAGGCCAATGTAGATAACAACCCAACTGGTTGAGTTAGCGTGTTGTTCGACTCACGCAGCAGCCAAAAAAAAACTGTGTGTGACTGGTGGAGCAAAAAATTCGAACGCTGCTACGTGCACAGACCATAGTGCACCGACGGTGCACCGACGGAGTTGCCGACGCCGTTGTGGGCCCCAATCGGTCGATCCGAGCCGTTCATCCTTTTCAAAATTGAATTCCGAGCGGGCCATCGCGGGAATCAAGGCAATCAGACGGCTGTATGAGCTTGATCCAAAATCACCCCATTTCATTCAAAAAAATTTGGATGAAATGGGGTGATTTTGGATCGAGCTCATACAGCAATCCGATTGCCTCGATTCTTGCGTGGACCCACTCGGAATTCGATTCTAAGAACGACGAACGGATCGGATCGATCGGTTGGGACCCACAACAACGTCGGCGACGCCGTCGGTGCATTTGGGTCGGTGCGGAAGGAATTACCGAAAAAATTCTTAGGGTCACTACAGACAAGTCTGATCGCCAACTTTAAGGCCTCAGAGAGAGAGAGAGAGAGACTGTTATTAACATTAGATATTCACATGTGTATAAGTTTTGTATATGGAGAGAGAGAGAGAGAGAGAGAGAGAGACTGGTCATCACCTGTATATGTGGCAGTGGCAGCGAAGTTGTCGGATAGGCTGTCGTGGTCACCCCACCTCTTTTGGTGACCCAGGTTTTAGTAGCCACCCACTCCATGTACCATAGAATTCACAAAATTAGATTTTGGAATTTTGCCTCTAGCGAACAAGCAAAACATATGGCAGTGTTCGGTTGGGAGTTTTGGGCCGGTTTTGGCCCTGTTTTAGTTTTGCTTACATCATCATTTCTCTTTCTATCTCTCTCTACTTATTACACTTGCTTACATCATCAAAACTAAACTAAACTAAACCTACTAACCGAACAAGGCTGCAATTTTTGGAGAAGAGAATAAACGGTTGACAACAATTGCCTCATTCTAGGGTAGTCCTACGTGTAGCCAGCCGTTGAAGAGGATGCGCAAAAATATCACCAATATGGAAAAATGGTAATTTGGTAGTAATAAAAAATTTACTAGTTGAGACTTGAGAGAAATGAAAATTTCTTTAGCTATATGCGGGAAGTGAATTTATAAATTTTCTTGTACCAATTTGTCGGAAAACAATATTCAAGCTGAAATTTTTAGCTACTTGGGCTCTACTTGTTTCGACATAAAATATTTTTCATGTAAAATGATTTCATCATAAACAATTTTTTCCATTTTTTATTTTCAAGTGTTTGGTTGGTAATGGAAAAATATTACTATAGGGAGAGATTACACAAAGCTTTTTTGATTGATGTGGTCCGAGGAACTGGGAAGAGAGCTATTAATGCATGCGCACAAGGAAAATGATTTTCAGGATCAATCACCGCAAGTCAATTTAATGATTTATCACCGTAGCCCAAAAATATTTTACAATAAAAAATGATCTACAACCAAACCCCGGAAAAATAGATAAAATATTTTACAGGAAAACATTCTACGTTCAAACGAACGGAGCCTGGGACTCTAATGAATACTTCCAAGTTCAGTATCAAGTTTTTCTTCATTTAATAAAAATTTCATAGACAAATTAAAATGCATCAGATCATATGCATGGAAAAATCGCGGTCTTTTCATTTTGCTTATTCCTTACAGTTTTATCAATGGAAATGACTGGCAGTAAGTAACCAAAGGTTCTTGTCAAACAAGCTTACCGTTTACTTAAAAAAACAGACAATGAATGAGGAGATACCAAACATGCCTCGACTTATCTGAGAAACCTTGCATATATATTTTGTCAAATTATATTTGAGTATTCTTAATTGGCCGTGATAAACAAATAAATAATAAATGGGAAGTTATGAGTTCAATTCTGAAGGCGTTGACTAATTAATTAATTATTAAACGTCCCTATCCTTAAGGATAGGAATGAAGGCCTCGTTTGGGTAAAAAACTTAATCCGGATTATTGGTTTTTTGGGGTACAAAAAACCAGAGTGCTTTGGGTAATAATCTTAATCCAAAAAACCAGAGTGCTTTGGGTAATAATCCAATAATCCAGATTATTCGTTTGTCCTTATTCAAATTTTTTTTGCATTCGTTAGTTTTGCATTAAGATTTTGTGGTTTCTGGATTCCTCTAGACGAGACGAATCTAACAAGTATAAAATTATGGTCAGAACTCAAAATTTTTTGAATAAGGACAAACGAATAATCCAATAATCCATAATCTGGATTATTAGACAAAGGAGGGAATAATTTGGATTAAGTTTAAGAAAAAACCAAACCGGTTTTTTGGATTATTTGACAAAAAACCAAAAAACCAAAAAATCGGATTAAGATTTTTACCCAAACAAGGCCGAAGAGTAGATAACAATCAGGCGTTTACTTATCTATGAAACCTTGAATACATATGCTCATCAAATGAAAATTTGAGATTTCTCGATTCGCCTGGATACACAAATAACAAGTAGAGAGTTACAAGTTCAAGTTCGAAGGCGTTAACTAATTATTAAACATTCCTATCCTTAAGGACGGACGAAGAGGCGTTGATTTATCTATGAAACCTTGAATACGTACTCTTGTCAAATGGAAATTTGAGATTTCTGAATTCGCCTAGATAAACAAGTAATAACTGGGTGAGTTTCCGAATGGATTTTATCTAGATTTTATCAAGATTTGATAAAATCAAGCCTTAATTTTATCAGATTTTGATAAAATCCATTCGGAAACTCACCCTAAAGAGTTATATGTAAGTTCAAATTTGAATGGGTTACTAAAACTCATGTCCTTACGGACTGACATATACAGAGGTGAATCAGGCCGGCCGAAAACTGCCCTAATTGCCTTTCAAATGTGAATTCAATTAGTTTTTATTTTTATTTTTTATATGTTAATGTTCGTCCATCCAATTTTAGAAATATAGTCCTCTATATGTCCGTGCTTTTCCTTTCAGACCATCTCCCAAATTTAGACGCAAACATACTGCATTGGTAGAACTAGAAACTCAATTGGGACAATGTTGTCTAGGAAAAAAGGTTACAATACACGTTCCTATAAAAGTTAAGATATATATATATTTTTTATAAAAGTTATGAGACACATAAAAATGCTACGAATAATAGAAAATGTTACGAATAATATTGCTGAAAAGCTACGAAAAATTAGAAAATGTTACGATTTTCGAGATGACACAATCTGGACCATACAATAAGTGTGATACACACCTTTAATGAGGTGAAGTTTGGCCTAAAAAGCCAACTTAACTCTTTTTTTTTGTCTCTATTTGATTTTATTTTTTTTACGTTTGTTAGTTTTGCATCGATTTTTTTTAGTATTATTGGTTCATCTTGGTGAGAGGAATCCAAAAAGGTACAAGATTATGACTAGAACTTTCAATTTTTTGAATAAGATCGAAAAAAGTGTAAAACGCTGTCTTTTTTACTTTTGTCTTTATTGAAAAAAAAATTATGATTTGATCAAATTTTTCATAATTTTTTACCTTTTTATTCCTCTCGCCGAGACGAATCAATAATACACAAAAAGTTGATGCAAAACAAAAAAAACACGAGAAAAAAAAAATCAAATAAAGATGAAAAAATAAGTCAGCTAACTTTTTAGGCCAAAACACACATGAGTGTGTATTGTAGCCATTTCATGTTGTCTAAACTGTCATCCATCCAAAAAAGAAAAAGTAAAAAATAAATCATTGAGGAGTTGTGATAAGTGTGATCAACCAAACTAAAAAAGCATCGTCTCACTTTCACCTCTGTCACATTACATTTCACCTCTCGCACCTACTCCACCGCAGATGTGGTATATTACCTCACTGAAATGCAGTTGTGGAATGGAAATTCGGCCTGTTCATATATATGGCAGCTTATAATATGTGCTGATACATTTTTTTTTTTATAACAACAATCAGATTTTTCGGGTTAGCTTCAGTGCATCTTGACTAATTTTTGTGTGTTAACATTGTAACGAAACATTACATTGAAATATGATCCGTTCTTTCTAGATTACCAAATGAGCCTGATGATTATCAACTTGGATAAAATTAATTTCATTACACAACGCTTCAGAAACACTCCACATGTTAAAGTCTTAACAAAGTTTTCAAAAAAAAAAACCTCACTTGAATTTTAAGTTGGTGTTTGAAGTGGATAAGTGCTATTTAAAAAAAAAGGTGGCTAAGTGGATTAGAAATTCAATTTTTTGGATTTCAGTAGAGGTGTCAAACGTGATTGCCATGCCGTGTCGTGCCACTCAACTTACGTGTCTACCGTGCTTCGTGCCGTGCCGTGCCATGCCCGATTTCTTTATTGTGCCGCGGCGTGCCGTGACATACCGTGCTCGTGCCGTGCCAATTTACTTTACCGTGCCGTGTCGAGTCGTGTCGTTTTAAGGTCGTGACGTGCCGTTCCGTGCCCGATTTAATTACTCATGCCGTGCCGTTGACTAAATCGTGTTGTGTCGTGCCATGCTTTTTTATTGTCGTGCCGTATCATGGCGTGCCTGTTTAATGGTTTCGTGTCGTGCCGTGTTATTTTGAATCGTGTCGTGCCGTGCTGCCCCGTTTACTTTGGTGTCGTGCTTTTTGAATCGTGTGTCGTGCCGTGCTTTTTAAAATCATGTCGTGCAAAATACCAATGTGCCACCAATTTTCAACTTACGTAGTTGGAAAAAATCACAACTCACAGTTACATAATTAAAAAAAATTGAAAACTATTAACCATTTAACCTATTACAACTTACAAGTTACATAATTTCAAAAAATTGAAAGCTATTAACCATTTAACCTATTACAACTTACAAGTTACATAAAAAAAATTGAAAGCTATTAACCTATTAATACATACAAGAATTCTAGAATTGAGGCTTGAGTTGAAACCACCTGCATGTAACGAAATGAGGGAATACAAACTTGAATCGGGCTCAGCAATCATCATTGTCCATATAAATGAAATTCAAGTGCAGCAAACAAGTGCAACAAACAAGTGTCGCGAACAACTAACAGGAATAGCAAACAAGTGTAGCAACTGGTGCAACAAACAAGTGCAGCAAATGCAGCAACAGGTGCAACAAACAAGTGCAACAAGTGAATCAACATCGATCCACCACTACAACACCACGTCCACCACGATCGACCACCAGGTCCACCATAACACCATACAACAACACAAGTCAATAAAATCAACATCATTGCCTTTTTGAGATTAATCCCGTAATGTTGGGTGCATGATGTCATCATATTCGTTTGCAACTGGTATTTTCTATATTTGTTAGTTCACAAAATACGTTCATACCATAGACGCTATGGCCTTGTTTGTTTGGTGGGATTTGGTGGTGGGATGGAGTGGAACCCAAAATCCCATGTTTGTTAACCTTTTTTCAGATGAGATTTGAAATCCCTCACCAAATTTTATTCCAATCCGTACGGGATATAAAAAAAAAAAAAGTTTTCCATTGGTTATATCCCGTTGAACACAAACACTGGACACGGATTTTCTCCATCCTTTGATATCCTAAGCAATATCCCAAGGATTTCATATCTCACCCATATCCCAAGGGATTTCATATCCCATCCATTCATCTCCGATCAAACAAACGAGGCCTATAAGTGGGATTTAGCTCTTCTCTAATCCATGAAAATAGTCTGAGCCGTCCATTTAAATCTGTGGGCTCTTCTAATTAGATCCACTTTGATGAATATGATTTTTGGCTTGATTATTGTTGTCGACAAACTCTAAAACATGAACGGTTTGGATCATCTAGGTGGAAGACCACAATAAGAGCTACGAGAAGACGGATCCAGGAATTTCACTGACAAGGGTGAATATGTATAGGAATTATTTTTTTTTCCAAATGCTTTGCAAGACGAGCTTACATAATTCATAGGAAAAATTATTTTTTCCTATATAATACTAGAGTTTTTTTTTTCTTTACAGGGCCGACCGCCCATACTGGCCTCCCTCTAGCTTCATACTTGACCACAAGAATGTAGGGTTAAGGTCCCCACCATAGTCCATACCTTCATCCTCCAAACTCATACTTTTTGGCTATAGTATTAGTGGTACTAAAAATAACAATTTGAATCGTTCATAGGTTTCATTGAGAAGAATGTGTGCAATAAAATTCGGTAATCCTACTGGTACAGAAAAAATTGTACAGAAAATGTACAAATCGCTCTCGGGAACCCATTTTTGGGTTCCACACGAGTGATCCGAACCGTTCATTATTCTTAGAACATTTTTCCGAGGGGCTCCACAAAATTTCAGCTCAATCCGACGGTTAGAAGTGCTTGAACCAAAATCACACCGTTTTCAAACACTTCTAACCGTGTGATTTTGGTTCAAGCACTTTTAACCGTCCGATTGAGCTGAAATTTTGTGGAGCCCTTCGGAAAAATGTTCTAAGAATAATGAACGGTTCGGATCACTCGTGTGGGACCCAAAAGTGGGTCCCCGAGAGCGATTTGTACATTTTCTGTATAATTTTTTCTGTACCTGTAGCAGGATCCAATAAAATTAATTTGACCAAATACATAAAAGTACTTTTGTTTTCCAAAAGGACAAGAAGTATACAGTAGTAAACCTAGATCTTCGACTTTAAATGATTTGTTCATTTACCTGTCGGCGTTCCATCATATTTAATTTTCATAGACATAATCTTTCCAACAAGACATAAGAGAAGATTTGGATAGTTTCTATAAGCTCATAGAGCCAAAAATTGTGAGTTTGGTGCGGAACTGTTAAGGAACAAAAGTCTCACATCGCTTAAGAGTAGAATGTGTGATCACTTAATATATGTTAGGACTTCTCAACTCATTGTCAATTGTCTAGTAAAAAAGCTACACGATGATATGACCCAAAAAGTTACCACACGTGACAGACCTCTGAGACCTCTCCACTCATTGCCAATTGATTTTGAAATGGATATAAAGTTTCCACAAAAACTTGAACCGAGGATACCTGCATCCTACCTGTAGTCAGGGACGGAGCCAGGATTTTGGCGTAGGGGGGACGGATATACACAATAAAAAAATTAAAATTAAGACAACAATATGAATTTTTAGTAACTCAAAAAAATATATATATGTACAAAATAACACCAATACATATGAAACTAAGCATGTTTCTAATATCAACTTTGATTGCAAAAGGTATTAACGTTTACTAATCATATCTAGTGTCTATTGAAATCAGACATCTTGAACTATGCTCGACGCTCTTTCTTTTTATTAAAAGCATCAATAATAAGTCTGTGTCCAACCCTCGAGCAATTTCTTTCTCAATATAAGTGATCAAGAAATTTGCTTAATAATCATCCTCCATCTTGTTGCGAAGTCTTGTCTTCACACATTTCATAGCAGAAAATACAAGTTCGATTGTAGCCGTTGAAACATGTCAAGTTAATATAAGTCGAATCAACCTATCGAAAAGATGATATATTGTGTACTTTCTTGTCTTCACCAACACTTCACTCAACTTTGAAATCGTTGATAAATTTTGAAACTCAGGATGCCTAGGCACATCAAGCTTATAATTTTGCAATTGACATCTCAAGTGGTACTTTTCTTGCTCAGTGATATCCATTGGATAATGCTTCTCTACAAGCTTGCAAGTATCTTCAATGTTGAATGATTTGAAGTCATCGCGAGGATCTAGAGATGTGCTGAGAATTAGCAATTCCATTGTATCTTCCTTAAACCGAATGTTCAATTCTTCCAATTGAGAATCGATTGTTTTGGGAGCCCCCAATTTCTTTTGCTATTTTCTTTTTCCTTCAATCTAATGCCCATAGACCACGTTCAAGAGTTTTGGGCTTATGAAATTTTAGTGAGCCTTAGTTTTTAAAAGTGAACGGGCCTTGAGTCCCTGAAGTGAGTTGGGTTATAAATTTTAGGCATTGTTTTATTTAAAAGAATTGTAATTAAACCTCATTAAAACCAATTTTAGGACAAAGTTGTTTCATAGCTTGATAAATATTAAAGTTGTTGCTATTCTTTTTTTAACGAAAAAACGGAGGGGGGACGAGACTATATAGTTTGATAATAAATTTATTTTTTTCAATGTAATAGTACGAATTTTTTAAGAAGTAGGGGGGGCGACTGCCCCTACTAGCCCCCCTGGCTCCATCCTTGCCTGTAGTGTCCACGTCTAATTGTCTATTTTGACAATGCATAGCTCAGATTTAATCCAAGCTATGAAATATTTTAAATTTGCAAAAGTTTGAATTAAATCCAAACCATACATTAGCAAAATAGACGGTTGGATGAACATTATCCCAACTCGGATTTAACTTGTAGTAAGGGCTACATGGTCCCTGAAATTCACATTTTCTCCCCACGCGAAACGTCCAAGTCCACGGAATCCGACACCTTACCCGCCCATCCATCCGTCACATACCACTCTTCTCTGCTTCTTGACCGTTCTGACACCACCCTCACCGTCACCGTCATAACGGTCCCAACGGATACCCTAACGGTCCCACCCCTTTTTCCCGGTTGTCCTTTGACAGCACTACGGGTACCGACCCAAATGACACGAAAATGTACCGATTGCACACGGGGACCCACTTTTGGGTCCCACACGAGTGATCCGAACCGTTCATTATTCTTAAAACATTTTTCCGAGGGGCCCCACAAAATTTCAGCTCAATCGGACGGTTGGAAGTGCTCCAACCAAATGTATGCGACTTTGGAACGGTGGGACTTTGGTTGGAGCACTTCCAACCGTCCGATTGAGCTGAAATTTTGTGGGGCCCCTCGGAAAAATGTTTTAAGAATAATGAACGGTTCGGATCACTCGTGTGGGACCCAAAAGTGGGTCCCCGTGTGCGATCGGTACATTTTCGTGCCATTTGGGTCGGTACCTTTATCATTATCGGTCGTAAAATCACAATAAAATAAAAACCATGTCGTGCCAAAGAAAGCCCAAAATGAAGTGACAGCTGTCACTTTCTTCACCCCCGTGATACGAATCTATTGACGATATACTCCGTATCGAACCGGGTCCGGGTTGCTGGCCATTTTATCGCGGGATATTGTCGGCGTCTCGGGGCAGTTGATTTTAATTTGGCCTTGCAAGGGGGCGAATCCAACGGCGTACGATCCAATGGATACGGCGCGTAGCTGGTGTGGACCCTACGTTACGCCACGTGTGAGGCCGTCACGCCTCGATTGTCGATACATCTGACGGGACTTAATTCTTGTGGGGTCTGATTGGAGCTGGCAGGCATATTATTGGATCCTTTCCCTTCTTACCTGTGGATGGTTGAGCTTAACTTTGGTTCATCCAGAGAAATAATCTTGTGTGGGCACACAAACGGCCGAGCAACACGCATCACAAATCAATTGGCTAGGCATGGAGTGGGGATGAATTGGACATTTGGGAATGTTCCACTAAGACAGTTTTTAGAATAAAATGACTTTTTACGATTCTTTAAGTGATGTATTGTGAGAGAATGACATTTTTTATTTTTTTTTAAAAAGCTATTTTTTTGCGAGTGGAACACCCTCAGATCCAACCCATTTATTTCATTTCTAAGAATTATAGTAGTACTATTTACTCAAACTCTAACAAAGTTCTTTATTTCTGTCTTCAATTTTTAAGTCACACCCAAAACTCATTAATCTCTCTTTTTCCGTCCAAAATTCAGTGAATATTAAATTTTTTATTATAAACCAAATACTCCAATACTGGTCTTACTTTAAAATTATTATTAATATCTTTTTAATGGAACTAATTTTATCACTATTGGATTTGGATCACAATGTTAAAAACTACATAATGTTTATGGTGGAAATATATGAAGAACATTCTTCATTTTGAAGGATATAAATGAAGCATGGTTAGAGTGTCACATAAAGAAGAAATCAAGGCATGGTTGGAGATGCTCTTAGGTGCAATAAAATTAGAAATTTAACTCTTCCAAAAAATAAGTTGATTCCCTTTTAATTAATCAGGTAAGAGTTGAGGTAATATAAATTCTTCTACCACTTGAAAAATTAAAAATATTATAGATGGTAGTTAATAAATGTATAAAGTGCAAGAAGTATATTGATCATAATGTAACGAGATTTTAAGATATTAAGAATTTACTACAAAAGTAAATAGTTTTTGACATTATTTTTTTAAAAATTCTCAACCTATGTAATATTAATAATGCAAATTATTCTTGTTAAATTTTCAATAAAATTAATATAAAAATGTCAAAAAAATTATATGTCAAATGTATGCGATTTCTTTATAATATTTGATTTAACAAATATTCCAAATAATTGTTGTTTAATTTTGATGGCTCAAAATTTAGATTCATGGAAAAGTTGTAAAGTAAACCATATATGTTAAGATACCCTGTAATCTTAGGTAAATAATAGGAATTTGATTATCATGAATTAAATTCCTAACTGTTCAACAACTGGATTAAAGTAATTTTATGTTCATGTTGAATTAATTTAGTACTCTTATCTAACAAATAGGGTAGTGATAATGCCAAAATTGTTTTTAATTGTGTCAAAACTTCAATGCATAAATGGTATGTACATTGCACATAAATACAAACATTTTATGCATTGAAGTTTTGGCATGATCAAAAAGAGTTTTGGCATTAACATTTGCCAACAATATTATTGAAAATGTTATTATAGTCAATGTCTTGTTATTGAAAATGTTAATATCATTCACATCTTCTTTTTATTTATAGATTGAGTCAAGGATCTAGAACTATTAAACAGTGGAGAGAGATTTTATTTTCGTACTTGGTTTGAGCATGTGATTCAATAAGTTATAGAACTAGAAAATTTATACACTACCTTGAATCTAACCCAACCCATTCATTACCACAAGATTATCAACTTCCTCTCCCTATATATAAACCCACAACATTGATGCAACTAATAAACATTTGATTAAATGAACTACACAAGCTAGGCCCTGCCCTCTTTACTAGTTAACGAATAAACATTTGATTATATTATTATTAAATGAACTACATATTACACGAAAATTTGTATGAGAACATTTTTCTTGTTAATCTAAAGAACTATCACTAATAATATTCAAGCTGTATTTAGAATTCAGTGTTTCGCCAGAAAAGGAGGCTGGGGAAGGTCATATCAAATAGTATTTAGGTAAGAACATAAATAACAAAGCCAACGGTTTCAACGCCTCAAAGTAATTTAATTCTTCAACATTTTCTTGTTATTTATGCAACTTTATAATCCAAAGCTAACGTTTTTCTTTTATCATCGGAAAATGAGTTAATGGGTTGTTCCACTTATTCCCAGAATAACTTTAAAAACTTATTTATTATATTTTACAAGACACGTCATTATCTCTTAATACATCAGCAAAAAAAGTCAACAAAGCGTAAAATCGGTTGTATCATTTGAGTGAAGATTTTTTTATTTTATCATCGGAAAATGAGCTAAAAGTCGATTTTTTAAATTTTAAGTCGATTGTTCAATTGATTCCAAAATCCAATAAAGAAGGCGAGCCCATAGTGGTCGGTTGGACTTCGTCACATTAGATCATGCCTCGTTAACTGAACCATGGTTAAGAAGTCGATCGAATTATACGACGACTCGCCTTTCTTGTGCGTATAGCCACTCTCTACGCATCTCTCTCTCTCTTCCCCCAACTATTTCCATTTTCCATAAACCTCGCTCTCCCCGCAACCGCATTGTCCAATTCCGGCGACTCCTTTCACTCTCTTGCCGGAAAACAGGTCACATCGCCGGAGAGAAGCATATTTCTTGGAGTCAAATAGGTTGCCAAATCGTACGATCTCACCCAATTTTGCGTGCTTTTACTTAGGTTAAAAGTGTTTCTTTTCCCCAACCAGGCTCTTATGATCACCAAAGACCCAACATTTTTCGAAATTTGCCAGGGAATCACAGCTTTCGTGTTGTATTGACGAAAGGAATCTCCGATAAAGTGAAAAAAAGTGAAAAATCCAAGTTGTTTCGATTCAATCGTGTTAAAGAACCGACTTGGAAATGTTGCCTTTTGTGGTTGCATTTTGTTGAGATCCAAATTGGAATTGAAAAAAAAAACCCGTTGATTTAGATCTCCGTATACAATCAATCTACGATCTTGAAGATTGTTGGGAATAATTGATTAGGGCTTTTGGCATTCTATTCGACGAGCTCGCATTGATCTTTTCACATTTTTATCAAAAGTGGCCATTGTTAAGGAGGCTAGGTGTTTAATGCATGGGGGGAGAGCATAGAGAGAGATGTGTAGGGTAGAGAGAGAAAGGAGTGAAGAGAGAGAGGATAGGAGGAAGATGGGGAGGAGGTGGGTGGTTGTCATGGGCCTTAAGACTGTTGAAGGAGGAGAAGTAAGAGAGAGCAGAGTTGAGAAGCTGAGGAGTTCAATGGTGTCTTCTAGGCCGAGAATGAAGCTGTGGTTGATAAGGGCGACGACGTCGGTTCTGCTGTGGACTTGTTTGGTGCAGTTAACGGCGTTAGGGGAGATGTGGGGTCCTAGGGTTTTGAAAGGTTGGCCTTCTTGTTTCTCTCAGGATGATACGGCTTCCGCTGTTTCTGCTTCTGCTTCTTTGGACCCCAAGTTATTGTCCCCTTCTGTTCCGGAAAGAATTCTTCCACCAAAGAGTGAGTTTGTAATTTTCTATATATGTCTATACACAAAACATATTTACATATTCCTTGTCGATTCAATTACTATAGTGGAATTTCTTTCATCAGATTGGCTGAGTGGATTTTTGTTTTTGTTGAAGTCAATTTATTTTCTTAATATTGGTAGTCGTTGTCCTAATCAGGCCTTATCCAATCCTCAATTTCTTTTTTTTTTTCTGCCCCATCAGATTTGTTGATAAATTCGGTAAAAGTTCTATAGCTGATATGGAAAGTAGTGAACATATCTCAACTACACATTTTAACCATTTTTTGTTGAAACTGTTGGATGCTCCAATCCTTACCCTTTTAAGCATTTCATCAAATTGTAGTTCATCCCAAAAAGCTTATACTTGTTTCTTCCTATGTGGACGGAAAAATAAGTTACTCTGCAATTTGCTATCATTCTGGCGAAGGATTGGAGTTGTGTTTTTTTTGCCCTTTTTTCCTCATAAATTCTGTATAAGTTTTGGTGAAGGGTTGGAGTTGCCCTTGTTTTGTTCAATAAAATCCAGAACTGAAGAAGAATGCATTTTGTTCAGATTATTTAGCTTTAAATTTGTACTCAATCTTGTGCACGTGCTGGACGAAAAATTTGTTATTCCTTGCTTATTGTATCCATATGCATTCATAGTTTGTAAAATAAAGCTCTATTGAGCATTTCTGCAGTGTAGAAATTACATAACCGTCGTAATTATTACTAATGCTAAGGTGTGATGAGCTTGATTTTCCCCTTATTGTGTAGTTTACAGGAGTTGTTTTGGGCCTCTCATAATATCAGAATTTGCACCCTCCATCCGCCTAGTTCTTTTGTTTTGAATTTACAGCTTCTCCTTTCTTTCTCTTCAACAAGTTTGCATAATGTTATCACTACCAATTTACATGTTGAATTATCTTCTAGGGTTTATTTAGTTTTTCTTGCTGATATTCTTCTGGCAAAATTTCTTTTGAAATATTATTAACAAGTGCAAATCTCATGATATGATCTGAATTTGTGGTGTTAGGGGTTTACAAGAACAATGGTTACTTGATGGTTTCATGCAATGGAGGGCTTAATCAAATGAGGGCAGCGGTGAGTGTTTTGTTTGGGGAATCAAGAATAGGCTAGTCATTTGTTCTTTTGCATTGGTGTACTTCCTTGTTGGTGAATTCATTGGTTGACCTGTTTAATCTCTTTATTGCACTTGTGCAGATTTGTGACATGGTTGCTATTGCAAGATACTTAAATGTCACGCTTATAGTTCCCGAACTGGATAAGACCTCTTTCTGGGCTGATCCAAGGTGAGTTCAAGACATTTCCCTTAGGTTCAGAAAGTCTTTAGTCACGGTTCGTTTTATCCTTGTAAATGCAAGGGCTTTATTTTTGTACCTGACCATGCATGTTTTTCAAATAAATGCCAGCGAATTTCAAGACATTTTTGATGTTGATCATTTCATCACCTCTTTGAGAGATGAGGTTCGGATATTAAAACAGCTACCGCCCAGACTCAAGAGGAGAGTTGAGTTAGGAATGTTCTACACCATGCCTCCAATTAGTTGGTCTGATATTTCTTACTATCATATTCAGGTTGGTTTTGTCGTTCGGATCTTAAATTTCTTTTCCTTCAAAAAGACTGTAATAACATGAATCTACTTTATTGGTTGAGTGCAGATTCTTCCTCTGATACAGAAGTACAAAGTTGTTCATTTGAATAGAACTGATGCCCGACTTGCCAATAATGGCCAGCCCATAGAGATTCAGAAGTTGCGCTGCCGTGTGAATTATAGTGCTCTCAAATTCACTTCTCAGATAGAGGAATTGGGTAGGAGGGTTATCAGGCTTCTAAGGCAAAATGGTCCTTTCCTAGTGCTTCATCTCAGATATGAAATGGATATGTTAGCTTTTTCTGGATGTACTCAGGGCTGCAACCCTGAGGAGGTAGAGGAGTTAACAAGAATGAGGTGAGTTTATTTCTTTGTGCTCTACTAAGCTCCGTTACATGGGCTAAAATACGAGTATAGGGGTGGATGTTTGCCCAACCACATCTTCATGAACTTGAAGTTTACCATATTGCGAAACTTGTTCAATAGTTTGATGTGTACAGCGACACTTATTTAGGATTTATTTAGGTATATGGTACTAATTGTTGGAATTTAATAACAAACAAGTGTATTCTTTGCAAATATGATATGCAATTATGTGAAAGTTAAGGAATCGCAATATTTTCCTAGCCATATGCAAGCAGTTAACGGTGTTTCTTTCCTTCTTGTTCTTTCAAGTAATAAACATGAGAGGATCCAAGTATCAAAACTAGGTACGGGTGGCCAACACATCCCACCCCGCCCCCAGCCAATGTCTAGTGCCATGGATGAAGAGTCCATGTGGCATAGCTACTAAGTTTACCGAAAATTTGTTTTATTCTCTTTCCTCCTGCTAACTTGCTTTTCTTGGCAGATACGCATACCCATGGTGGAAAGAGAAAATTATAAACTCTGAATTGAAGAGGAAAGATGGGTTATGCCCTTTGACTCCTGAGGAGACTATGCTTACTCTAAAGGCACTAGACATTGATCGCGATATACAGATTTACATTGCGGCTGGAGAAATATATGGTGGAGAAAGGAGAATGGCTAGTCTTGCAGCAGCTTATCCTAAATTGGTCAGTAAATGAAGCTCAAACAAACTCGTCATGTTCATTTTGTGGTTTTCTGTTTTTTGGTGTCTTTACCTGGTTGTTATCACTCTGTTGTAACAGGTGAGGAAGGAGACACTGTTGGAGCCATCAGACCTTAGGTTTTTCCTGAATCACTCATCCCAGATGGCAGCATTGGATTATCTTGTTGCATTGGAGAGTGATATTTTTGTTCCAACGTATGATGGAAACATGGCCAAAGTTGTTGAGGGCCACCGTAGGTATGGTGCTGCTTGTCAACTAATTATCTCAATATATAATGCCAGGGCCAGCCATAAACTAAATCTTCTCACCGAAACATTTGATGGTCAGCTTTGTTTAGGTGTCGAACCAATTCGTGTAGCAGATATAAGCCCGATTTTATATTTTTTTTGCCAGACGGTATACATCAGTGGGGGTTAGAGAGGGGAGTTAGTAGGTTAACAACAGGAGGGAGTTTGAAGTCTACTCGAACTCCAGACCACCGCCTTGGAAGCCAAATGGCGCACCTGATGAACTAAGAGCCACATCTAGATATAAGCCCAATTTAAACATGGTAGAATCTTTCTTTCTAAAGCAAGCACTTGTTACTGATAAAGGAATTTATGCAATTCTGATAGACACGCTGGAGGCAATACCGTATATTGGAGGGACTGCGTAGCCTACATAAAATAGGCCTCTAACAGCCCAAGAGGCTGAGGAAAAACTGTAGGATCTTATAGAGTATACGATTCTTTCACAAACTAAGAGACTAAGAACTGACTCCCTAAAGGGGACATTCCCTCATAAGGTAGAAACTTCTTAACCAAACCAGACAACACCGGGAAAACCAAGTATGATAACTCGTATTGATGAACTTCAGCTAGCAGTTCAGTTCATTAATAGATAGTGTTTGGTAAAACTTTTGAGCACGGTTCTTTTATGTTATCTCATGTCTCTGGTTCTTAGTTATGATTGTGAACATTACTAGGTTGATTTATTTGGGAGTTAATTTCTAGTTGCAATGCTCTTTCAGACACCTTGGCTTCAAGAAGACAATTCTATTGGACAGAAGGCTACTAGTTGATCTGATAGATCGATATAATAGTGGATCACTAAGTTGGGATGAATTCTCATCCGCTGTTAAAGAAGCTCACGCGGATCGCTTAGGAAACCCTACCAAAAGGATTATGATTCCCGACAGACCCAAAGAGGAGGATTATTTCTATGCCAACCCAGAAGAGTGTTTGCAACCTTCAGATGAACTGTTGAGTGCTACATGATCCCTTATAGGGCTGGTTTGTTTTACCCAGAATATCCTTCTGATTTAAGACAACGATTTCTCAACACAGAGATATACCGATGGAGGGTTTTGTTCCGACACAGCAATTTAGAAGAATTGAATTTGACAAAACCTTGGAGAAAGCAGCTTGGGGGCAGTACACTAAATATCTTTATATATCTTCCAATAATTCATGTATAGAAGCTACCCTGCCATTGCAGGGTGATATCGAGTCGATTCGACTGCAGTGAACACAGAGTGGGTGTTGCAAGTTATAGATTTTGGCTCAATTCAAATTTTTTTCTTTATTTGGCTTCCGCTACTGCTTTGGGGTATTCCAGCTCTTCCAGGTTCTTCAGTTTTTTTTTTTTTTTTTACCATATATTGCACTTCATAAATCCAGCTCCTTTCCATTTACAGTTCACTCTGTCCAATTTGCAACCACAATTGCTCATTGTGATTTTGGAGTTTTGAGTCATGAAAAGGACGGCCATGTATAATGCTCCCACTATCTCAATTGTGAGGGGGTACCAGTTAGAAGTGTGTAAGAAGGTTTTGTTGACTTGTGATGTTTAGTTTGGGACCAAAGCTTTTATTTAATTGATTTGTTTTGTAGAAGATGCTAGTTGTCAACTACTATTAATCATTTGAAGTTAACTTGAAAGAGATTGGAAAGTGGTACCCACTTGATGGATGGATGGATGGATGGATGTGCATTTGGGTTGGTAAACAGGAAGAGTGGCTGTGGTGTCACATCATTTCTACTTAAAGTATTTCTAAAGTTTCCACAAGTTTTATTTTAAGATGGATCAAGTAGTTGCTAGGATTTTACTATGTGAATTTGGATCCCCTCCATTTGATATCAGAATATTTTCATTCTAAGATGGAGGGATTAAAAATAAGGGTTGGCAGGTTTCGACTGTATGGGATCTGGATCTCCTCCATTTATCACACACGTGTACCCATTACGCCATAACCACCGGTATTAAATTTTTTTTTTTGACCACATAACCACTATGTTTGAGTGTTTTTTAAACTGGAAAAACGCCCATAGGCCATAGGGCTTATTATTATTATTGTTATTGTTATTTTATTTTATTTCAATATTGCTAGAAATGTGTGCTGTCCTTAAGGGACAACATGCAAGCTGACTCCATCCGGACCGTCTGTACTTGGAAATCAACGGCATAGATCAATTCGGTAATGGACAATGCAAATTTGTTTGGGTCCGAGCAGATTTGTGCTGTTGATCGCAGAGCATGAACGGCTAGGGTGAAGTTAGCACGCAAACGACAACACGCCCCCCGTTTCCAAATTTTAGAATATGATATGTTCGGAACAGTTCAATGCATGGTCCTTGACACACGAGTCTTTCTTCGACAAGGACATGGTATAAGAGTTAATCATGGAAATAGGACAAACTAATTTCTTAATGCCAAAAGGACAAATCACTTACACATTTAAAAAATGTCCCCGCTAGCCCATGAAAGTGCCTAAATCCCCCAAACCCTATGAAAATGCCTAAACCCCCCCAAACCTAATGAAAGTGCCTAAATCTAAACTCTAGGGTATCCTATGAAAGTGCCTAAAATCCTAGGTTACCCTATGAAAGCGCCTAAACCACTAAAACCTTATAATTAGAAAGTGTACCATAAACCTAATCATTAGGGTATCTTTTGAAAATGCTTAAAATCTTAGGGTACTCTATGAGAGTGCCTAAACAACTAAAACCTTATAATTGGAAATTGCACCCTAAGTGCCTAAAATTAAAATCCCTAAGCCCACTATAACCTACTCCAAAGAGCCTAGCCCCGCTAAAATTAAAACCCAAAATTGAACACAATCTCAAAATTAAAGAGACAATTAATTTTGTCCCACACCCACGCATGAGAGAGAGAGAGAGACAATTTATTTTATTCGATTTTAAAAACGTTAATTTCATGGGTCAAAAAAAATTTGTTCCACGCAAAATTTATGGAGTCCACGCAAGACTCCATTAGATGGAAGTAAGCCTGTAGATTAGGAAAATCCAAATTGATATGTTTGCTCCAAAACGATATTCCATAATTAATGGATTAAATAAATGCGAATCCTATGTCTGACCCAATAATTTTACATTTTGGTTTGTTGGAGTGTTTTTATTATTTTCACATGTAATTCTACGAGCTCCAGCAACGGATCTTGGAACTGTTTGTTTAATTTTTGAACAGGTTAAACGAATCTTACTCTAGCAGGTCCAGTTTTTCAAAAGATTTTAGCACCTAGGTGTTAAAATCATGATTTTTCAAATCAAAAAAAGAAGTGGTTCCATGTATCGTTTTTCGATTTTTTTGCACCAAACTAAAGTACACGAGGAGTACTTTAATTTGGTGCGAAAAAAATCGAAAAATGATACACGGAACTACTTCATTTTTGGATTTGAAATATCATGATTTTAGCACCTGGGTGCTAAAATCTTTTGGAAAATTGGGCCAAGTATTCGGATTTTTCTGATCGAATTGGATTCGGATCACGTCGTATTGGAACTCAATTCGGTTCATTGATGGGACTGGAAGGAAGCTGCCCTAAACTCACCTATTCCTCTTTCTTTTCTCACATGAAAAGTCCAAATGCTCTCTCTCTCTCTCTCTCTCTCTCTCTCTCGGCTAATCAAAATTGAACCTAATCCAGTCGTGACGGGTAATGGCGGTTAATGTGTTCTCCTCCTTCGCGGTGAGGGCGTGTGCAATACTTGCAGGCCTGAGTGATTACTACGAGCGTGCTAAGACTGAATTGCAATCAAATGTTTGAGTAAGCGTGTGTGTCTTGATTTGACTTCTAATGAGAAAGGAAATAAATTGAGCGGATTAAGTAAGTAAACAAGAAAATGAAGGAAAACGGTGCTTGGACCAAATAAACAAGTGCTAATCTGAATGCTGGATTCCCTGGCGTGGGAACCCCAAAAATGCCTTTAATACGCCAAGTCAAAACTGATTTTGTTATGTAATTCTGCAGCTGAATTGTCTCGGATTTTGCCAAGTGTTACGTATCTTGTGCATAAAAATAGCCCACTTCCCATGTTATAATGAAGTCAATCCGTGGTTGATTGCCCATTTGGAGGAGAAAAAATAATACTCCCTCTGCCCCTTTTTAAGTGATATACTTGGGAAACGTGTATTTTTGCGGATGTTTAAACATGTACTTTTGCATATCGTTTTAAAATTTTTTTTTTGCACCAAATTAAATTACTCAATGAGCACTTTAATTTGGTATGAAACAAATTAAAAAGTTATATAGAGAAATATGTTTTTTAGGGGTTTGAAATTGCACGTATTCCCGTATGGATCACTTAAAAAGGGACGGAGGGAGTAATTACTAGCAGAAAACCGTGCTATGTACGGGTGATGAAACATTCCTCATGATTCATATGTACAGACAGAATAAAATTATGAAAAACCGTGCTAGCTAGAGCTAAATTAATATTTATCTCTACCAAAATTTTAAAAAAAAATCAAAATGCCTACCATAAGAATTTTACTCAAATCCATGCAATACATGCTAATGAATTTTACTCAAATCCATGCAATACAGTGCTACTTATGGAATTATTTAACTAAGTAGAAAATCCTAACCACATCACCTAGACATAATTGTCCTAGCAATGTAATGGTAAAAATAAGTATTCCGGGCACACATCTATTTAATTATAATGCAAAATCAAAGGACTTTAAACCAAAAATTCACAAACTCTGCGACCTTCACATCGTGGTTCAAAACTTGGTATAGTCTATGTAATAATTATAAGTGTCTTGTTAACATCCGTCTAGTTGGCAAAGGATAATATGTAAATAATGTCCAACAAGTTCGAATTTCAAAACACATGTTTCACGGATATCGATAAACTTTTATAGGATATGGATGCACTTTTTATATATTATCATCTGCGCTGAGGGTTGTGTTAGCAATTTCCTAATTACTTTATAAAACTAAAACAAATCGGCTCGCTAACAGCATCTCAGGGAAAATCCCATCATGGGAATCTATTATCGCCTCCCCATGAATAAGGCATAACTCCCACTTATCATAGGCCAATCTTCTTGGGGTTGTCCGTTTCCCCTAGAACTAATCCAATCCAAATTAATTGGCCCATATTAATTCAAAACAAACGGGCCCAATAAACAAATATCCAAAGATTCAAGAGAAAATCCCAACCGCCCCCACTTTTTGTGGGGGTTTCCATCCAAATCCCATTTTGTTTTTCACTCCTTTAAAGGCCAAGCACGCGCGTGGATAGCTGCCATGAAAGTACCGTATTACCCACTCCCTACGCGCTTGACATGCAACACTGCAACAGTCAACACACATTTCTTGACACAAACCAACCCCCCCTCTCTCTTTCTTTCTCTCTTTTTTTTTTTTTTTTCTAAACTTTAAATTTTTATAACTTTTAATTTGCACATCCAATTTTGAAGAAATTTTTTTTTTTTTTTTAGAACCTACCGGCGAGATCTATTAAACAAGATCCATTGTGAATATGGAATTATGCATAAAAAAAAAATTATCTTTTCGGGGGGGAATTATTTTTCACCCCCCAAGAATTCACACCCACAGAATCCCAGAATTCACACCCCTAAATTACACAATTTACACCCTTAAAAGCAGAATTCACACCTCTAAAATTACAAAAAAAAATTGTGATCCGCCCCAAATTACACAATTCACACCTCTAAATGGAGAATTCACACTCCATCTGCACAATTCCCACCCCCAAATCACTCGAATCACACCTTTAAATCTAGAATTCATGCCCTATCTGCACAATTCACACCCCAAATTACACAAAAAAGAAAATGCAAAGAAAAAACACCAAGATTCCGATTAAAAAAAAAGAGACGAAAAATCTTTTCATAAGTAAAATTCTTGTACCACAAGTATATGTATTCAGAGTAAACCACTCCACTTTTATTACTATAGCAGAATTCAAGAGACTTCTCTAGAAATCAAATGGCATCAAATCAGGAATAATGAATTCTGATTCCTGGACTACCACTCGCAGACGATACCACCATAATTCCTCTCGATCTGGTTTGCACTCACTTTTCGTTTGCTTGTCGAGAAAATCGCCTGGTAATTTGGTTTTTTTTTTTTTTTTTTTGGTTTTCAGGTTTGATAGTGTGTGTCAGTGTGTGTGTGCAGAAGTGTATGATGAGGTTGACGGGGAGGAGGAGACGAGGCTGGACTTCGTTGGAATCTGTTGTCATATTGATGAGGATTGTCACGGAGGCGGATGAAGTCGTGGGTGCGTGTGTTTTTGTGAACAATGAAGAAGAAGATGAGCGGAGGAGGAAGGAGAAGATGAGCAGGGTGTTTTGGACAGATCACTTTAAATGGGATCTGGATGGAAAAGGTTAGATGGACGGTGGGTTTGGATGGAAGGAGGGCGTCAAAACTGGACCGGATTGTAAGAAGCCGATTCAAAAGAGGAATTATGGGATATGTACAGACCGGTCCAACTTTTAGGACATGTGTAGAGGCAATTACCGGCCCGTCTACTATTGAGGCTTTAATTATGTGTAGCTCTAGTCGAAGCCCAGAAAAGCTCCTGCAAGGACAACGCGCCTATTTTGCAGTCATTCCCACTTTATTCATTTTGCCTGACATTTTTCCCACTCTCTCACTCTCTCTACCCCACATGGGCACAATCTCTCTCTCTCTCTCTCTCTCACCCCTCAACTCCCCAAAGTATGAAAGTGCCTAAATCCTAGGATACATTGTGAAAGTGTCTAAACTACTAAAACCCTATAATAGGAAAGTGCACCTTAAAACCTAATCTCTAAGGTACCCATGAAAGTGCCTAAATCTAAACCCTAGGGTAGCCTAATGAAAGTGCCTAAACCCTCAAAACCATATAAAAGAGTCTAAACTTCTAAAACCTATGAAACTATGAAACCCTAAGTGTCTAAACCCCAAAAAAGAGTGACTTACCTTAATGATAATTAAAAAAGAGTTGACTTACCTTAATGGTAATTAGATGCCTCTTTTCTAGACTTAGAGGTAAAATCTGACATGTTTACCTTGCACTCCAGCCCACCCAAGGATAGCCCCCATTTTTTTTTGCCAAGAATACCCTCTGGGTGATAATCTCTCTTCTTCTTTCTGAAACATACGTACAAAAGGACCAAAATCACAAGAGTGAAGAAACCTAGTAACTATCCCAACAATTGGAAGTTGTTGGAGCTGCAGTCGCCAGCAGTGGCGGAGATGCCGCTGGCATAAGGTGGCGAGGTAGTGTTTGTCGCCGGTTGTGGCCTTGAAGTGGCGTTGGTAGCCGATGGAGATGTCGGAGCTAGAGATGTGGACATTGTCCATCTCTCTCTCTCTCTCTCTCTCTCTCTCTCTCTCTCTCTACGTGTGTATGTATACATATACAAAAAAGCACTCCCAAAAGCATCGATTTCCATAAGGGAACTAGAATCAACGAACAAGAAATCATCAATAGTTCGTCCAAAAAGAAAAATAGAATCCTAAAGCAGTACTAATTCATTGAATATTTCAGTGATAATTGTATTGGATTTCTTTAGTTGGGAGTGAAATTGAAGTTTGGATCTTGAAAAATAATTTAGCGGTAGAAGATGTTTCAATTGTTTTTGCGAAGTTCGATTGAGTTTTGGGTTTCTTGGATGTAAAAGTATGTAATTAGGTAGAGGAATATCAAGACAAAACTAAATGTTTTTTTGGATTGAGATATGAGTTTGTAATTGTTTAGAATCTCGTGATTTGAGAAAGTGTTAGGAAGTGAAATTACCTTTTCGTAACTGTAGCTTCAGAATAACTAAAGAAATAACACTTAACTGAAAAAGTAACTCCATTACTTGATGAATGAAGTTGAGGTAATCAATTTTGTCAAATTAAGAAAATATTCTCTTAACCGAAATAGATGTTAACTACTAAAGAAGAAATGAGCGGATGGCTAGGATCTTAATGTAAAGGCAATTGATCAGATGGCTATAGAGACGCTTATGTTTGTATGCCTATACATTTTCTACTCTATTTTTTATCATATAGACGTGATAATGTCATTTGTACATAATAAGTATAAACTGACCACCAGGGTTGGCTTAGGCTGATGTGATCAACTCGGCCATAGCCCACAACACCGTGAAAATGGTGTAGGGGGCATTCCTAATAGGATTGTATGTCATAAAGGGACTTATCCCCTAATTAATAGAGGAAAACTACATCAAGATAGACCCAAGTGGTTTCAGTGATCTATCCCTTTAGAATCCGAATGCCATAGGAGACCTAAGGCGATGAGGAGTTGATGGGATTGGTCCGGCTAGCGTGGAGCCAAGACTCCCGCTCCTAATAGGACTCAACCACCATCAATGCCTATAAATACAACTCTAAGACTATTAAATTCAGTACGTTGCTCTGGTTGTCTAACACCACATTGGCGTCCCTAGTCTCTCTTGTTTTGTATGTCATCCATCGATCCGCGTTGGAAAATGCTTCATCAGTTGGCGCCGTTTGTGGGAGACTTGATTTTCAAATGGTGAACAGTTTGTGTTTATGGTAGTGACTCAATCGATGGCATCACAAATCTTGGTCATAACAATCCCCATGGAAATCCTTTCGACCGAAACCTGCAAGATTGACTGCAAGGGAATCCACTGGTGGTAACATCAAAGATGTATGCAACACTTCAACAGCAGATGGAAATCTTAAACAAGGCGTTGCAAGAAACTCAGTAACAAAATCAAGAACTCTGTAACTGATTCTCGCAGTCGGAAAATCACCAACCTTCAAATCATGACGATTAGAATAACCACCCCGAAGGAGAGGACGAAGAGGATAGGAGTCGGAATCAAGGTTCCCAAGGTAAGAGACAAGTCAGGCGACCAGTGATTTGGTAGGTAACCCTGTGTTCAGCACAGTATCCACCAAATGGTGATTCAAATTCACCACCTTGGTCACTTCTCACCACTTTAATCTTAGTGCTAAGTTGATTCTTAACCTCATTCTTACAAAGAATGAATTTGTTCAATGCTTTGTCCTTGCTTTTTAGCAAATACACATGGCAGTATTTCGCGCTATCATCAATAAAATTAATAAAATACATGTTCGCATTTGGCGTTTGGACATATTTCAAATCACACACATCAGTGTGGATTAACCCCAATTGTTCAATACTTCTTTCAACTGTTCGAAACGAAGACCTAGTTAACTATGCCTCGACACAAGTTTCACGCCTGTGTTTTGTATCAATATGGAAAGTTGGAATATGGTCCAAGTTAACTAATCTACACAAAGATTCGTAATTAACATGACCTAGTCTACCATGCCACAAAATGGAAAACTCAAGCACATAAACAATTGGGGCAACTGTTTTATTGACAGTAGGGATAACAATCATTACAGTCATCTTAAATAGACCATCGACCATATAGCCTTTCCCTACATTCATTCCAGTCTTAGTCAGAGTGATCCTATCCCACTCAAACACCATGCGGAAGCCATGTCTGCTCAACACAGAATTAGACATCAGAATTTTGCGAATGTTTGGCACGAATAACACCTTGTTCAAAGTCAACACTTTCTTGAAGTCATCTTTCGGATCACCTTTCCTTCCCCAACAATATCCGAGGTTGCTAAATTCTCGATGAACAGCTTCTCTCCGTTAATCGGCTCGAGTGATGTGAACATCTTCCTGTCACAACATATACGGCGTGTGGCCCTAGTGTCTGTCCACCATTCCTATAGATTAGAACCCACCATGTTCACCTCAGATGCCATAGCTGAGAGGTTCATGTCAGTCTCTCTTCTCGAGCTTTTTGCCATATGCGCTTATGGACGAGGTGGCTTCTTGCACTCTGATGCACGATGCCCAAACTTGTCACAATTGAAGCATTTCCCCTGAAACGTATCTTTCTGCTTCTTGGCTACACCTCCTTTTGGTCCTAGATTGACACTCTTGCCCTTTTGCTTGTTAGACAGCCTGTCATGCTGATTCTTCTTCGCATTCGAAGACTGACCATGCTCCACCATGTTGGCTTTAGCCATGTCGGAGGTCTTGGAAGCCTTGTCTCCAGCCCCATTCTGTTCTGTGAAATTGAGCTTGAAGAAAAGAGCCACCAAGATCATCTCTTTGTTCTTGAACATGAGATAACTTTTGAACTCCTTCCAAGGGATGATTGCAGCCACCAAAAACGGCTCTAGCAGCACCATCTCTTCTGCCTTGGTTTTATTTATCAATATCTAGAGCTCCTGGACTGTACAATCACAAGTTTTGAATCTTTCATCACATAATCGAGGAAGCAGCCCACAACAAACTTCTTGCGCCCGCCCCCCTCAACCTTGTACTTACTGTCTAAGGGCTCCCACAGTTTCTTGGCAGACTACGCCTCATTTAACACAGAGTACAACGAGTCCTCCATGGCATTCAAGACACAATTTTTGGCCAAATAATCAACATTCTTCCATTGATCCAGAGCTTGTTGCTTCTGCTTGTCTTTCTCATTTTTAACAACAACTGAGGCATCCTCAGATAAGTATCCAGTGAGATGGAGAGTGGTCAGATAGAAGATCATCTTCTATTGCCACCTCTTGAAATCAACCCCTGGACTAAACTTCCTTGGCTTATCCACATGGGATATCAGAATTGAGGGAACTCCATGGATAAGAGCATCAACACTTGAGCTTGAAGCCTCAGAGTTCTTTTTAGTTGCCATGAAAACCTGAAACATGACCAACCAAAAATTAGTGAATCTATTTTCACAATCATAACAGTAAGTATAGATAAACAATTTAAACTTAGCAACCAAACATGGTTTTGTACCCACAACGAGCAAGTGTACCCTCTGGGGTCCCAGGGGGCGTGCTCACTAGTGGGGGTTCTAGGGGGCCGTGCACCCCTAGCAGGGTTCCTAAGGATAGCGCCCCTAGGTGGGAGTTTGAGGGCAGCGCCAATCAACGGTATACACAATTCACTACATGTGTGACCGTCTGCCTTCCTTTTCTGCTAAGCAGATGCAATCCAAGCACTCCTTACAACCCACGGGCCGTGTACTAAGGCTGAGTGCATCATGCCAACCACTGGCTATGCACTTCAAGCCGAGCACATACAAGGCCAGATCAAGCCTACCATTGGCTGATCCTAACACTGAGCACACAAACAACATCTACCAAGTAGAACTGTCGCGCCCTAAAACGGGAAATGATCGGCCGTGAACCACATAACTGACAGATGGCTCACGAAGCCTAAATAAAATAATCCATGTACACTAAATGACCATCTTTATTATTAAACAAAATTAAACCAAATTGTCTCAACAAAGCATGGGGCACACCATCCCATGAACCATCGATAAAAATTATCACCAATAATAAAATGAATCCAATCTTTTACCAAAAAGGTTTAACCATGTGCAGAAGCAAATAAATTAAATAACAAAGTTACGATGCATGCAATATCCTACGGAGGTCAACATAGTAGTTCCCCAAGACGCCGCCAGAGTCCTCACCTATCTACTTGATTTTCCTAAAAATGGTGTTGGAATAAATCCGTCAGCTGACAAGCTCAGTGAATGACAAACATGTATAATAAATAAAGTTCTAAAACATGGATAAAATTAAATTACCATATCATCATATTTTGGCACTCACGATAAGATAAAACAATAATAAATTTTTAATGGTGATCACAAATGATATCCAATAACAATGGGGAACCACAACCAAATAGTACCATGGCCAACAGATAATAATCTCATGATTGGATCCAATATCGAACTTAGAGTCACCAGGTGTTGGCAAATCGTGGTACTCTTCCCTAAGTCTATCCGGCGAAAAGACAGCCGTTGAGCAAAAGGGTCACCGGCCTAACCTGGGTCTCTTCCCTAATGGCCAAGGTCACCTATTCAAAGGAATAATTTCCCTGGACTTCCAATAATAGAAGTTCCCAATAATATCCATAAAGTTCTCACCAAAAAGAGTATTTTATTTTATTTTTTATCGCGTGCCAGTTTAAAGAAGAAATTATAAATAATTCACTTTTCCAGTTAACAATTCTAAAATTTTCAATGAATAATTTAAGGGACACAGGAAAGTTTGAAAGTATGTAACACACTTAACCACTCACTTGGGTCCAAAAGCGATGCAACTCGAATATGCAAAAAGAGACTAACCTGTACAGAATAAATTAAGAACCTGAAATAACTAACTAGTTGAAAAGTACAACATTAAATATGTAAATCTACGAATGTCCAATTCAATTTATGTAACCAAATTGTACCTAATCCTAAATTATCTACCCCCATTAGCCGCCCGAACTCCAAAATCCAAGATTTGGAACAGTACCTCACCGAAACCCCCTTTTGCCATTCATAATCCATGAATATTATATTAACCCCACTAATTAACTCCATTTGAGTGCAAGGGAGAGAGATGAAGGCACCACATGCACAGTACGCAACATACCTGGCAGCACCATCTTTCACGTGCTCTCTCTCTCTCTCTCTCTCTCTCCCCGAGTACTCTATAGCAAGCCCACCAATTGTTCAAAATATTCCACTCAAAGCCACAATCTTCTACCTAATGGTACTGATGCAATGCAACAAACAAAGGAAAATAATATACAAATACTTACGACGATATTAACGAGAACAGGAGAATGACAACCGCCTCGACACTTCACACTCCTGCTCCGGCTCCCTCTTTCTCAATGTTCTTCTCCCAATACTCTCTCTTTCTCAAATAATAACCCTAGGCAGTTAACTAATGAATTATATATTTATATGCAACACTTAAACTTCCCACTAAACCACTCACCCTAAATATTAGCTAATTGATATATTAGAATCACGTAACTAACTGATAAAATTAGGTGTATTTATCTAATTAGCCTAATACTATTATATTCCACAATAATCTAATAAGTTTAAACTTGCATTTTCAAAATACCTGTAAAAATAATTAAATAGGACCCGGCCACTACGCCAATTATAAATGGCCAAATAATAAATAAAATGAAATAAAAATGCTAGGGTGTAACAAGAACATCAATTGAGGCCAATCGCGCATGACTATGAAAGGCCATAGCCTGAGCAATTAATCACAGAAGTCCAATCGCGCACGACTGCCTTGGTGAACTAACTTGCATCTGCCTCTCTCTGTCTCTCAAGGAACAAAAATCTGATAGTGGATATTGGAGCACGAATTTCTAATGATGAAAACAAGGGCTGATACTGCCTTTATATAGGTGAAGGAGGAGCCTCTTCCATCAATATGAAATTCAATTTGAGCAATTGAATTTGGCAAATAAAAACTCCCATCCATAAAGCTGCATTTGAATTGTGGATGTAACTCCCACAAAAATGCGAAAAATTTGAATTGTCATTCAATCTCCATCATGTTGTGGGTTGACCAACTTTAATCACGTGTATTAACTAGCCATAAACTGGGTCCTTTTAGTTGCCTCGAGAGATCCTCCGAACACCCAGTTTTATTCACACCAAATTTCTGAGAAATTTCCAATAATATATTCTAGAGCATCTAGAAACTAGATATTATGTCTCTTTCATTAGATTGTAACATTCCAATAAGATATTCTAGAGCATCTAGAAACTAGGTATTATTCTCACAAAAAAAATCTAGATATTTCACAAGGATATTTTAGAGCTTTTAAAAGTTAGAAACTAGATATTTATCTCTTTCAATAATATCTGGGTTTTGTATCGAACGGCTAAGAATAATGCATTTGGGGTTTTGCTTCTTAAATAAGGTTCAATTTTTTTCAATAAGTAATTGTTGGATACATACCGAATTAGGATACGCGTATAAATCATAGGATACACGATCGTATCGTAGGATTTCTATACAAAAACGATACATCGTATCATACGTATCGTTTTCCAAAGGAAACGACACGAATCGTAGGATATGTATCCTGTAGGTTTTTAACAACTATGGATAGGTTTGAGATGTTCTAAAGACTAGATAGATCCAGGTTAGAACCATGGGAATCTTTTGCAAGATTCTAACATCGTTTGGACCCAAACTCAGCAATTTTTGTATATCTACGTACTTGGGGATGATCAAATAAATAAAATTCATAAGTGTACTTTCTGATTAATATGCATACATTTTTCTTATTTTCCAAACCCGTTAAAATAAGGAGGAAAAATAGAACTCTATTATGAAATATCTATATGTCTGACCATTGAGTTTTTGTCAAAGTACCACTTAGTCTTTAGTTGCATAGTAATACATTTACCAAAAATGATTGCAATAGCAATCATATTTTTATTAGGTTGTCTTATTCCATTGTCTATATAAAGCTGTATATAGACATTCGGAAGTTGTACTGAGAATAGAAAGAAAAAAATCAAGGCAGAAAGAAAGAAGATCAAAGGAAAGAAAAGAATCAGACAGAAGGGTGATGAGAATAATATCGGTCTGGAATATCGATCTCAATAGTTCTCGAAGAACTATTTCACACACACACACACACACACACACACACATATATATATATATATATATATATATATATATATATATATATATATATAGTGTTCAATATTTTTCTTACTTTTATGCAAAGTTCTTTTATTAGTTGCTTAGTTTTATAATACGTTATCAGCACGAAACTCTAACGAGAAAGGGTGTCTTACTAGAAGTAGTGTACCCCTAATACCGAAAGTAAAAATACCAGAAATATTTATTTTTGAAAGATACTTGCAGTATCCTATTCTGAGAAAAAAAAAAAAAAGGATACTTGAAGCGTTCCATTAAAATATACTTGAAGTATTTTCTAGAATAATTGGTTATCAGTTTGTTTTTATTATTAATTTCATTTTATCCATGTATACTATTTTTATAAGAATCATGGTAAAAACTGTTGGTAAAAACCTTGAAAAAATGGGACGAGAGTTAGTGGGTTTTTAGTTAAGAATTCACCACTTCGTCTCAAACCCTTGATCTCCTTAAGGAAGGGCACTAAGTTTGGTCACTAGGCTAAACCAGTGGTTACTTTAATGTTACCATTTTTATGTATTCTCACAAACTATAATTTGTGTGTGTATTGTGCTGGTCGTTATACAATTTATTTATTTGACCCGTGCACTAATCTCTTAGTACTTTTGCTTAGGAGAAAAATATCACGGGCTAAAATTACTTGTTTGATTAAGGAACATTACTTCATTATTATTATGAGTAATGTAAATTGTAGACAAGATATGTTTATTATTTAATGTGAAAAAATAATTATATTTACAGTTACATATGTAATTGACAGACAATTATTGTGGAATGAGCTGTTTCTCTCTTCACATCAATCGGCCTCACTCAAAGAAGAAAGAGAAAATTTTGAATCTTTTGTATTCTATTAAAGCCACAATGTTAGACTTTTCCTTATGCATATTACACTTCTCTCCCTTAAGACTTAAAAAATCATTGTTAAGTCTGCAGAGTGTGATCATTACATTTTAGCCCTTTTCATTATATTATTGTTTAAGCTTTAGTTCTTTTTAGTAAACATATGTTATTGACTTGACTAATTCTTATTAAAAGTTTATCTAAAGACACATTTCTTGTTTTATAGAAAATGTCAAATATCAAAAAATCTGAAATTTACTGCACTTCATATCTTGGGCAACAGTTATTTATCATGGGTTCAGGATATTGAGATCCATGTAGATGGGATGAGTCATGGCCATACTATTGAGGAGAACAATTTTGCATCTTTGGAAGATCTAAAGCTATGGTTTTTATCCGTCATCATATCCACAAGGATATGAAATCCGAATACCTAACGGTGAGAGACCCAAAGATTTTATGGCAATAGTTAAAAGACAGATTTGAACATCAAAACACTGTGATACTTCCAAGAGCAGTTTTGATTGGTCACACATAAGAATACAGGATTTTAAAACTGTCCAAGAATATTGTTCGGCTCTATTTAGAATTGTTTCAACTTTACGATTGTGTGGAGATAAGATTACCGAAAAGGAACTTTTAGGTAAAAATGTATACCACTTTCATGCTGATGACTTGCTTCTTCAACAACAGTACATAGCGAATAAATTTACGAAGTTTTCTGAACTGATTTCTTGTCTTATGGTGGCTGAGCAAAACAATCAAGTTTTACTAAAAAATCACCAAATTCGCCTGACTGGTGCAACACCTGTACCTGAGGCAAATGTGGTTTTTCTTTTCAAAATCTCCGACATGGATACAATTGTGGATATGCATGAGGATGCGGTAGAAATCAATATCGTCAAAACCATGGGAGAAATGTACAGAAACCTTCCAATAGGAATACCCTATCATTTCACCAAAAATGGAACGACCACCCTGAACCATCTCATAGATATACCACATCTTCTCATAAAAAGATGTATAACAACCCAGAACCATCCAAAGGAAAATGGAAGAGGATCCAGAACCAGCCTCCTAAGAATTATGAAGATAAATGTTTTCTTTGTGGTTTGAAGGGTCATTGGTTGCGTACATGCCGTATGCCTAAACATTGGGTAGACCTTTACAATACTTCTGTTGAGAAGGGAAAGAGTATTAATGAAATTGGCAAAATATGATGAACCTTTTGATGATACCTATCTTGATATTGAAGACTATATTATTGAATCAGATGAGACATTTGATTTCTTAACTGGTGATGGAAATGACCACACTAGTTAAATTAGTTTTTATTATTAAATAGTGTGCTAGTGTGTTTTCTTTTAATATGCACGTGTGTTTGCTTCTTTTTATGTAAGTGTATTTCGTGTGACAATATTTATATAATTGTCTAAATATTATATTTATAAAATTTCAGGTTGCAGATTTTATAATTATAAACTTTTGTTGCATCTCCTTGTAGCTGCATGGATATTATTGATATTTGCAAGATGAAGACGAAGATACTTGTTTAGTAGATAGTGCAACAACTTACACCATTCTTAAGAACACAAAATATTTCATGCACTTAGTTATGACTAAGGCCAGTGTCAATGCAATATCTGGTACAACAGATCTTATTGAAGGCTCAGGAAGAGGTAACATTATATTTCCTAATGGAACAAATATATGTATTGATAATACTTTATATTCTATCAGATCTAGAAGAAATCTGTTAAGTTTTAAAGATATCCGTCATAATGGTTATCATGTTGAAACCACAAATGAAGTAAGGAATATCTTTATATAATTTCAATGAAATTTGGTAAAAAGATGATATTAGAAAAGCTTTTAGTTTTTTTCAAGTGGGGTTATATTATACAGCTATAAAACCTAATGAATCACATGCAGTGATGCACTCGAAGTGTTCTAACCTAAAAATATTTATGCTATGGCATGATCATCTTGGGCATCCAGGATCAATAATGATACGCCGAATTATACAAAATTCAAGTAGACATCCACTAAAGAACCAGAAGATTCTTTTACCAAGCGAATCCCTCTGTGATGCTTGTTCACAAGGAAAATTGATCATTCGGCCATCACCAACAACGGTAGTAAAAGAATCTCCATGCTTTTTACGAAGGAGTCAAGCGAATATTTGTGGCCCCATACACCCATCATCTGGACCATTTTGTTATTACATGGTATTAATAGATGCTTCAACTATATGGTCACATGTCTGTTTACTATCTATACGAAATGGCGCATTTGCTAAGTTTTTTAGTCAAATAATCAAATTGCGAGCACTGTTCTCAAATCATCCGATCAGGGCAATGCGCCTTGACAATGCTAGCGAATTTACATCTCAGTCATTTAATGAATATTGCATGTCCATTGGTATAGATGTTGAACACCTTGTTGCACATATTCACACTCAGAATGGATTAGTTGAATCTTTTATTAAAAGACTTCAGTTAATTGCTCGACCTCTTCTTACGAAAACAAAACTTCCTGTTTCTGCGTGGGGTCATGCCATATTACATACTGCATCTCTAGTTCATGACCAATGACATATGATGAGTTTTCACCATCACAACTAGTACTTGGTCAACAACCAAATATTTCCCATATTAGAGTTTTTAGTTGTATTGTATATGTTCCCATTGCACCTCCACAACACACTAAAATGGGTCCTCAGCATAGACTTGGTATTTGTGTTGGATTTGACTCTTCGTCAATTACTAGATATCTTGAACCTATAATAGGTGATGTCTTTAAAACACGTTTTGAGGATTGTCATTTTAATGAAACAATGTTCCCACCATTAACGGGAGAAAAGTCACGGCCATAAGCAAAACGGGAAATTACTCGGAATACCTCCTCATTAGCTTATCTTGATCCTTGAACTAATCAACGTGAACTAGAAGTTCAGAGGATCATTCACTTGCAAGGTATTGCAAATCAATTGCCAGATGCTTTTACCGATACAAACAAAGTGATAAAGTCTCACATTTCAGTTGCAAATGCTCCATCAAGGATTGATGTCGCTGCAGAACAAGCCACTGAGAATGTAGTGAAAACGTCTATACCACAACAAAAGCATGGAAGACCTCTCGGTGCAAAAGATAAAGCTCCTTGGAAGAGGAATGTTATAGGCAAAGATATCAGTGCTCCTGCAGAGACTTTTCACATGAATAGAAAAGCTCCCAAAGGGCATATAATTGATTTATCCAACACTTCTACAAATAACTCCCATGTAGAGGAATTTCTTGAAGAAAAATATCTTGAAGAGATACTCCAGAAGAAGAACACTTACGTGATAATAATGAGATCTCAATTAACTATGGAGAAATATGGGATAGAACAAAAATTATTATTAATGACGTATTTTTATTTAACATCGCGCTTGCACATTACCAGAAGTAATGATGAAAACATACTAGAAATAATGAAGAAATTGAACCACAATCCGTCGAAGAACGTCGACGTAGAAAGGATAGGTTGAAATGGAAAGAAGCAATTCAAGCAAACTTGAGTTCTCTTGCGAAACGACAAGTATTCGGACCAGTGGTTCAAACCCTAAAGAGGTACAACCTGTTGGCTACAAATGGGTATTTGTGCGCAAGCGAAATGAGAAAAATGAGATCATGAGGTGTTACACCCTAGCATTTTTCCTATTAATTATGTGTCATTTATAATTGGGTGTAGTGGTTCGGTCCTATTTAATTATTTTTGCGGGTATTCTTGACGTTGTTAGAGTTTGAGGGTGCAAGTCTAAATTCGGTAGATTATGTTTATTGGACATTTTTTTTACTGGATATTTGTATGTTATTGTAAATACTCTAATTAACTAAATAGCTATTTTTGAGGGGCCTCGTTACTAGTGGGTAGTTGTTAAGTTACTTCTAAATATGATTACATTTCTTGTATTATTTGAGATAGGACAAGTTAGATAAATATGGATGTTTACATTGTTTATCAATCCAATTCTAATTAATTGGTTTCCTAATATTTAGGATAAATGGTTTAGCAAGCAGTTAGGGTTACACGTATATATATACATGTTTAGTTGTTGCCTTGGGTTATCATTTGAGAGATTATAGAAAGGAGGCCTTGGGATAGAAGGTAGTAGCCGTGGAAGAGGTTCTTGCGGTTTTCTTTTAATCCTGTACTCGATCCGCGGCAGTACGTAACTCGTTCATCTTTATTATTTTAGTAATTTTGAACAATTTGTTTCAGAGCAGAAAGAGAGTATCAAGTTATTTGGTTACACGTTAGGTCTTTGAATATTTAACTTATTTGTATGAAATTATTGGAGATGGTGTCGGGTGCACTCGGCAAGAGAGAACAAAAAAAGTGCTGCTGTGTGTGTGGGTAGAACAAAGTTGGACTTTGGGCATGTGATAGTGGTGTCCAATGTGGTGTTGAACTATGAAAGGTTGAATTTTGGCCAAGGCAGTTGTAGTAGTCCATGGGGTTAAGAGTTTTATTAATTATTTTGGAGACATGAAGGCTAGTGTTTTGTTTTCTTTTGGAGTATTGATGGCAACATATATGTTTTGTTTTGGAGCCATGTGTTTTGTACGGAAAAAAAGAAAAGAAAAGAAAAGGGTATAGCCTTCTGATGTGGTGATGAGTAATTAGGAATCGACTTAAATGTGATTTGGTTTAGAGTGGTTTCTGTAGCAACAAAGGATTTGGCATAATTGGGTTCTTTGGTGATAAAGATATTCCTAGCTTAAGTTATATAATCAGTGTTATATTGTCCGCGTAGTTAGTTATTTCGTGTTTTCTATTTTGTACAGGTTAGTCTCTTTTGACGTGTTCAGGTTGCATTATTTCGGACTTAGGTGAGTGGTTAATCATGTTACATATTTTCGAACTCGCCGTGTCCCTTAAATTATTCTTTTGGAAAAATTATCATTTGATTATTGAAAACGTGAATTGTTTGTATTTGATCTTTTAATTGGCATGCGATAAAAAAAAATTCTTTTGGTGAGAACTTGGTGGATATTGATGGAAACATTATTGTTGAAAGATACACACTTGCACTGGCTCTTGTTATTTTCTCCTTTTAATTCACACACGTGCACTCACACCTCTACCTCTGTTTTACAATAGGTAGGTTCAAATTTCTAACTTATCAAAAACAAGAACTACACCTAAACTCCCATACCACGTTCGAATATTGGCGCAAGTTCTGACAAATATATTTTTGGATTGGTTAATTAACAACCGAAGACTTAGAGTTTTGGGAAGTAAGATTAGTCAAAACAATTTGTGATCAAATCAATTCATAGATTTAGAAAATTAATCATAGTTTACCCCTTTAATTTGTTGGGATTAATTTACAGCTAAAAATGAACCATGCTTCTCACACAGCTAGTGGCTTGACTCGATTCATTTTGAAGTTGGACCGAAACCGAGCTCCAGATTTTAGACTCATTTTAGTAATTTGAACACACGTAGTATTTGCTTAAGTTAATGAATAATGTAGTATAGAGTAATTAAAGAAAGAGAGAGAGAGAAATGAATTGTTGAAAGGATGCAATTTATGAACTTCACGTACAATTAGAACTCGTCAATTAGCTGGTATAAACTTTAGCCTAATTTTGGTAGTAACAAAAGATGAATATTTTATGTTTAGGAATGAGTTCTTTGGAATAATTGATCGTAAGTAGATTTCGAACGCAAAAATGTGAGTTATGAATTATCCTTACTACATGAGGTTAAAAATTATGTTCTTATTAAATTATGATTATTTATAAATGAAATTCTTTTGAAACAAGCATACCATGGAATTATGATATTTTGCTCAATTTTTGAGGAAAAAAAGTATTATTGACACATCCGGATGATGTCCTTGAATCTGGGGGACGTTAAAGATACCAGTCGAAACGGTGTTATAAGGACGGAATGGATAGGGGCACAGCCAGGTGTCCAGTTGAATTGATCAATTCAACATGTTATGTTGAGGGTCGCTCCCTCATAGCTGGCATAAATCATTGGATGGTATATCGTATTATTCATGGAATATTATTTACATAAAAGCTTATTTATGCTTTTGAATGAAAAATTGACGTTACGATTTCTGTTTTGTTGAAAAAAAAAATTCAAATTTCATGGTAGACCATGTAACTCTTGATATTTCAACCTAGAGGGGGGGGGGGGGGGGGGGGGGGTTGAATAGGTTTGAATCCTGTAACACTCAATTTTTCTTTTGCAAGTAGAAGGATTATCAAATTAAATGGATAATTAAAATAATGAAGTACTGAAAATAATCAAGAGATGAGACAGATGATTTTTATAGTGGTTCGGCTAGCTGCTTAGTCCACTCTTTAGTGATGTTCACCCGAACACTCATAGGTATCCACTATGTTCTTAGTACTTACACCTGGGTTGGATTTCATAGGAGCCAACACCCCTTTACAATAACTCCTCTGGTATACACAGACCAGATAATAAACTTCTCACACTGTTACATGCAGACCAGTTCTCAAAACTCACAACACCGATACACGCAAACTGGTTCAATACTGGTACACATAGACTAGTTTAGAACCTCCCAGCTATAATGGGTAATTCAAACTCTACCTAGTAATAGAAGAACAAAATCCTAATTGACAACACAGTGGATTGGGTTCTCTCTCTCACAAGGTGGGTTTATATGTGGTGTGATTCAATCCCTCTAAGTAAGGGTGATTTTACAAGTGTAGGCTCACACACACAGAGAGTATGGAAATCTACAATGAAAAACTCTCTTTTAGTCTGGAGAAGATAATCTATAGTGTATATCTCAGACTTGTACTCTTTTTTGTATTTGGACACGAATGATCTTCTTGAAATTTTTTGATCTCTGATGAAGACTTGTCTTTAAATAGCCAAGAGTGAATCCGAAAGCTTCCAACGTTCCAAAACTTCTTTTGGCTTGACGGACCAAAACAGAACAAGAACATGTTTCCTCCTTTACGACTCAACGATCAACTTATTGATTTCTTTGTTGGCTCTAATGCAACTCATGTCTCCTTAAAGTCAAAGCACACAAACTTTTATATCATGTGAGACACCATAAAAGCATATATTTGAATGTGTAATTCCAACACCGTATTAACTAATCGAATCTCTCCTTTTTTCAAATTGAAATCACAATTCGTTGATATTCAAACTCGACCTGCAATTTTCAAATTGGATGAGGAAAATAATAAATGCAAATCTAAAATACGATTCCGTACCAATTTGGGTAGAAAATATATTACCAATAAGTCTGGTCCTAAGTTTGAACCTAGAGAGAGAAAGCTGAAACAAAACAGACTAAGAGAGAAACAGAGTGTCCTTTTCGATTTGATATATAACTCTTCCCAAACAGAGCTCGGAGTGAAAAGATATCGCAGAAATACGGAGACGCCCAAAACTCCGGTAAGCTCCTAAATGGGCTCCTAGGTAGGCTCTCCTACATAGACTCCTAGATAGGCTCCTCTCCTTCATTTCGTCTTCATCCTTTATCGGCCAGAAAGAAAAATAAATGGGCCTGAACTAAGATTAATGGGCTTTGATTTTTCAAACAGTTAGCCCAATAATAAGGCATGGATCTATAAACATTATGGCCCAATTTAGTGAAAGATTAATGCCCAACAAAAATCATAATTCCACTAATCCAATGGATTTGAATAACCAATGAAAGATTATTGAATACCTGCACATCTAAAATTAATATAAGCATAACAATAGCTTAAACCAATAATAATCAAATTTCACACTAACATTTTAATCATCATAATTGAAAATCATTTTAATAAAAACATCATCATCAAAATCAAAACCCTAACAACTCTGATAATTCATAAACTCACACAAGCGGTGACTTACGTTATTGCAACAAAAATCATAATTTCACTAATCCAATGGGTTTGAATAACTAATGAAAGATTGTTGAATACCTTCACATCTAAAATTAATATAAGCATAACAATAGCTTAAACCAATAATAATCAAATTTAACACTAACATTTTAACCATCATAATTGAAAATCATTTTAATAAAAATCATCATCATCAAAATCAAATCTCTAACAACTCTGATAATTCATAAAGTAACACAAGCGGTGACTTACGTTGTTGCAATTTTTCTCTTTTCAGGCAACCTAGAGCAGAAAGACTGGCCAAGTACTAGTAATTAGTCTACGCTGTGTTTGTAAAATAAATAAAAAGGGAAAATGTAACTCATGTAATGATTAAGGAACTCTAGCAAGTTAAGATTGTAAAATATGTCTTCCGCAATATTGGATTGTTTCTTTTGAATAAAATAAAAAAATTTAAAAGAATTGTCAATTGAGGCCTTGGGGGAGTTGAACTCATTGGCTGGTCACGCTATCCAAATCCATTAAATTTGGGTCGTGACAAAAGGTCTCCTTATATTCAATACTGTAGATTTGAGTAAAGCCCTTAGCAACAAGCTTGGCTTTATATCTCTCAACCATTCCATTTGCCTTGTGCTTTACAGTGAACACCCATTTACATCCCACTGGTTTCTTTCCACCTGGAAGAGTCACTAATTCCCAAGTGCCATTCTTTTTCAAGGCTATCATCTCCTCTACCATAGCTTTTTCCCACTCAGGTATTAACATAGCTTCTTTCCAACCCTATGGGATAGATATAGAAGAAAGAGAAGAAACAAATGCAGGATACGAAGGAGATAAACGGGAATATGAAACAAACTGAGAAATAAGATGTTGGGTACACGTTCTAACTCCTTTTCTATGAGCAATAGGAGCATCAAGATCATCAATAGCAGTAGGAAAATGATCATTACCAGATGAGTCAGCTGAAGAGTCAGGAACTGGAGTAGGTGATGGAGATTGGCAAAGCGATATAGCACATGTAGACTTGCCTTTTTTTCTTTCGAGAAAAGGTTTGTAGATTTGGCCTATCTAGTCTTCCACAAATATCATGTCAATTCTTTCTGCAGATAAAGGTTCTTGCCTTGAATTTTCTTTCTCCCCCTCACTATGACAAGGTAAAGGGTAAGACCATGACTCTAGAGTATGATATGTCAACATCTCTTCCTCCCCAACTCTTCCTGTCTATCATTCTCCCCCTGAAGAGATGAAGTGGACAGAGGATAAAAGGATTCTGTTTCCCAATAAGTGACATCCATGGAGACATATGTTTTGCGAGAGTGCAGGTCATAACATTTGTAACCCTTCTGAGTAGGAGAATAGCCAATGAAAATATACTTACGAGCTTTGGGATCTAACTTACCACCAGGATGCTTTGGAGCATGGACAAAACACACACAACAAAAGACCTTGGGCGGAAGAGATGAGACTCGAGATGTGATAACCCAGGTTTGGAGTTAGATGGTGTTTAGTCCCACATTGGTTGTTTAGATGAGTTACCTTGGATATATAACAAACCATGTGGGCTACTACTAGTACCTTGGGCTTAAGCATTTTGGGCCATGTGGTGTGGCTTGTTGATCAAATCAAGGTACTGGGCTAGTAGTCTACATGGGGCGTTACAAATGGTATCAGAGCCCCGCCCTGGTCCAAGTGGTGGGTAGGATGTGCTCTGCCACCACGGACACCAGGGGAGGTTGTTAGGACTATGCAACGAGGACGTTGCATCCCTAAGGGGGGAAGATTGTGATAACCCAGGTTTGGAGTTAGATGGTGTTTAGTCCCACATTGGTTGTTTAGATGAGTTACCTTGGATATATAACAAACCATGTGGGCTACTACTAGTACCTTGGGCTTAAGCATTTTGGGCCATGTGGTGTGGCTTGTTGATCAAATCAAGGTACTGGGCTAGTGGTCTACATGGGGCGTTACATGAGAACAGCCAAGGGGAGCCTAAGAGGAGTTTGGAACTGAAGAACATTGGATAACATGCGATTGATAAGAAAAGCTGCAATAGGAACAACTTCACCCCAAAAAAGTTTAGGAACATTCATGGTGAACAAGAGAGAACGGGCTACCTCAGCAATATGGCGATTCTTGCATTCAGCGACTCCATTCTGTTGTGGAGTACCAACACACGACATTTGAAAAAGAATGCCAAAGTTATTAAGATATGCCCAAAAGGTCCCATCTATATACTCAGTCTCATTATCACTACGGAAGATTTAACATTAGCATCAAATTGGGTACGCACCATTTCGTGAAAAAATTTAAAGCACGAAAAAATCTCATTTTTTGACTGAAGTAAATACACCCACGTGACACGGGAATAACAATCAATAAGGTAACAAACCAACGATAGCCTGAAAGAGAAGTGATGGGTGAAGGACTCCAAACATCAGAATGTATAACCATAAAAGGAGATTCACTTCTTTGATTAACAGGAGCATAAAGAGAGCGTTTGTGTTTTACAAGTTCACACGCTTCACAAAAAAACTGACTCCTAGTGTAGTGCTTAACTAAACTAGGAAATTTTTTTTCTAAAATCCCAAAAGATGGGTGACCCAATCTACGGTGTCACTGATGCAATAAAGGAAAAGCCGATGCCACATTTGCTTCAAAAGCTTGGCCACATGACATAGGTGAAACGACTGGATTAGGTGCAGGCTCCAAAAAATATAGTCCACCATAAGCTTTACCACTGTCAATCTTTCTCCCCCTATTCAGTTCCTGAAAGACACAATGAGTAGGAAAAAATGTCACTGGGCAGTTTAAAGAATGAGTAAGACTGCTAATTTAGAGAAGATTAGTGGAAAACTGTAGGACATGAAGAACTGAAGAAAATGAAATGGTTGGAGAATAATGGATGGAACCTTTTCCAAAAATAGAGGAAAAGGACCCACCTGCTACTCTGACCTTATCCTTACCAAAACATGGAGAATAGGAATCAAACAAGGATGAACAACCTATCATATGATCAGTAGCACCAGAATCTATTATCCAAGGAAGCAAGGATGAAATAGGATGCACTCGCATGAATACCTATGTGGGCAAGGTGAGAGGATGTAGAAGCTGTAGTAGATGGAATGCTATGGTACATGTTTCCAATTCGGACCTCTCGGCTTTGGCTGCCATTCCTACTCCACAGGATGGTAAGGCTACTCAGTATTAGGTTAGGCATAAGAGTAGTTCTATTGATCGGGATTTGCTTCAGTGTGGTTATTGTCACAAGACTCGACATACTTGAGAGTTTTGCTAGAAGCTCCATGGGCATACTCTCGAGAACGGGGTGGTAGTCGAGGTGGTGCTCCAGGTTCTCATGCACATATTTCAGAGTCCACCGTGGAGACCTTGTCTGATCCTAGTGGAGGTCAGTCAAATGCTTCAGTTTCTGATAGCTCTTATGGTAGTGCTCAGCTAAATACCGATGGTTTTGGTCCAACCCCCGGAGTCGCTTCCTCAACTCAAAAACCTGAGCATCGCTACCCTTCTAAGAATAGGTTTGTACCACAGAAGTCCAAACTTTATGTGGAGTGTCAAGAAACAAGTAGGTTTGACTGATAGTGGATATCATGGAGTTGAATAACCAAGACAAGGCTTGAGCATTCTGAGTAGTCCATATTCCAAAGTCTGGACTAGTAGCTGTTGGTGGTGGAACATGCCCCGTGATGAATTTCAACAAGCCATTGGCAGTGATGGCCAAAGTAAAACTACAAAGCAAACAGTTGGAGCCATCCAACTTAATAGGGAAAATGTTCAATGAATAGTTGTTCAGAGTCCCAAAACGACTCAACTCATCCTTTCCATTGCCAGGAGAATCTTTGCTAGAAGAATCTTTGGGAGACTCTGTCATATTTCAAAATGAAAAAGAGATATGAGACTGCTAGAAAACCCCAAGGATATGGTGTAACGACTGGAGACCTCCCATAAACTGCAATAAAATCGACTGGAAAAGTGTAATCAGACTGCAAATGATCAAGTCCAGGCTCAAAGAATCATATCTAGTCAGTACGAAGACACCCAGTCCATTTTTAGAAACGACCGAAGGATTTCCAAGCAATATTGAGCAAAACAGATGTAACCGTGACCTGAAAGGAGTCACTAGAGGGTGTACGGACGTCGACAAGGTTTGCCGGAGGTCAACGAGGCTCGTTAGAGGATGTAGCGTGGTCGCCGGAGATCACCCAACAGTTTCCAGCAATACCCAACAGGTTACGACCACTTATAGTGGTATATCTACAACAGTCGACCAATGTGAGAGAAGTTGATGAGAGAAGTCGAACATCGTGGGTGAGATCGAGTCCCCCAAGGATCGACCATGGATGTCGATTGCCCCAAAAAATCACAGCTGTTCCTCCTCTACAAGGCCAGATCTATCAAGAACAAGGATCTGATACCATGTAAATTGTAAAGTTGTAGAGGAAAAGACACAACATGAAAAAATATAAGGTGTTAGGCTCCCCCTTTCTCATTCCAATATATATATATATATATACAAAGTACATGTACAAGACTACCTCTAAGAAAGAATAAAACTAATAGGTAAGTCCCTAACTTAACAAAAGACTATGGCTGCATCTAGATGTAAACTCATCTGAACATTAGAGTTATGAAGAAAAAAAAAAAAAAAAAAGACTCTGTGCGGATGTCCAATCCAAAACAAATACGCAGAAGTTTGTTTTCGTACTTTCCAGTGCAACAATGCAAGTGAAGACGGAATTTGATGAGCAAATATTCAAATAACCTTCTACAAAAAACCAGTAACATCCATTCACTAGATAAAAGAATATTTTCCTTTTTACATAGTACCAAACAAGGGAGAATAATGTTGGGGACCAATTGTTCAGAACTTCACATTAATGGAAGCCTTGAAAAAAAAAAAAAAAACCTTCATACTATAATATTGGAAGCCTCTACAATTGGTAATGACAATCAAATAGAATCAAATGATACATGTTTGGCTGCTTGGAAAATCTGAGCAACCTAACAATCATAAAGAAAAACTTCATGTACAAACGTGGTTCCTCATCTGGGTGGTTTGTGACTTCGTATACAAAGAGAATACACCAGTAAAATCCCCCAACATGAACAAAAGAAATCAACAAGGAAAAATGAAAAAATTGGATTAGATGATAACTTTATAAAAATGTTATTGGAAAACTTCATGCTAGCTTTTCTTGAGCCTCTTCCGGGCTTGATCGGACTCCTCTCCACTGCTTGCAGCCCTTGAACACGCAACAGCAGGATCCTGAAACAAGAAACTTTGCGTAAATGACATAATTCTCTCCAGTGACAAATATCCTGAGACCTGAATCTCCATAAAAATAATACGTAGCCCCGGGCAAAAAGGAAGCCCAATTACCTGAAGTGCTGATGTTGAGGCAGGCAGTCCACCATTTGCTCGCTTCCCAAGATCAATTTGCACTGAGATGCTGGCCTGCGACAAATCTATTCCAGAACTCTGAAGTGCTTGTGTTAGGTTATTTAGCAACCTGTTAAAAACATTTAAAATATCAGTTCAATATTAAGAATAAAAGGCTTTCAATTTTCACATAATGCGCTATAATCACAGTTTCAGTAAAATGGCTGCTTGATATGTTTTTTCACTAATACAAAAAAGAGCGAATGAATTCCTTAAACCATATTCTTAGAGCGTCAAACAAAGAAAGTTGAAAGATTATGCATATTGTATAGAGAATTATAAGTAAAATCGTAACAATGTAAATGAGTCCAAAACCTCAAACAAATTCTAACGACTCTTTTTGCTCGTAGCTTCAATTTTTTTTCTAAATACAACTTGGAGCATGAGGGAAATTACATCTTCTAGGGGTTGTCAAGCAGGAGAAATAACGACATGAACAGTAACCTAAGATATTGGTAGGACCTGAAAAACATGGTGAGAGATTTTTGGTTTTGTCGTGGAATGATTAGCTAAATTTATCTACGCTATCTCCCAGCAAAATTCTCTCATTGTAAAGCCTTTCAAAAAAAACCATGATCTGAGCTTAGTATAAGCCATAGAAATATTGGAGAAATTCAACTTCTACACATTCTCAAACAAAACATGAAATCCAACAATTGCCAATTACAGCATTAACCAAATGAATAAGTATTAAAAAATTTGGTGGGTATAAAATACCAGGTTAAATTCTTTTTGCTATGGAGTTGTTAGAGCCGCTGAATCCAAGTTACATCGAAGCAAGCATGCTCAATCACAAGAATTAATCACTTTTTGTCAATTTGTAATGAATTGCAAAATATAAGTGGGGTGAACTATGATACAGATACTTTGCATTCTATATGCACTTGTTCTTAGATTGCTAGATATTGCAAATAAAGTTGCTTATGTCCAAGAATTAACAATGAACTCAGGTCATATATTCATCATACCTGCAATTTATGTATGGAAATATCCATAGGTTAGCCCGACAAAATGCAAAAACTGCATGAATAGGTCAACAAGAACACTCACCCTTGAGAGTATACACTCGAGATGCTAATTTTACCACTTTCAATTGTTAACTCCTGTTCCTTTAGCTTATTACTTGCAACATTACAATCAGTTGCACGTGATCTGCTCTGCAAGAATGGGGACTGAGGTTGAGACGTCGTATGCTCCATACCAGATGTCACTCCAGCTGGAATTGGAACCATTGGACTGCTACTTCCTGTAGGAGTGAACATATTCGGCTGCAGAGGAAGAGAAAGAGGTACTGCTTTATGTGTTAATGCAGTGCGGAGATCAATTTCTTTCAAGGCCGTAACAGTGCTCAAGTCAGATTCTATGCCACCGAGTCCATTCCTGGGATTAGTAGGTGAGATGACAACGTTTTTCTCATCAAACTTTGCAGCAAACATTAACTTTGGACCAGAGCCACTATTTGTAGCTTGAGATTGATCGACAAAACCTTCTACTGAACTATGGTTGGTTTTCTGCTTCAACAAACAGCAAAGAGCCATAATCAGGTTGAAGACAAAGCATTTTGCTTATTACACCACAACATGCAGGAACATTCAAGGAAAATATGCCTCTGAGCTGATTTTCAAATCTATGGAATCTGTACACTGGAGCTTCACTTTTCTCAAGTCCAATTCATAGACACAAATATCTAATTCTCTACTCAATTAGAGTACATTAATAATGATAGTATTGTAGTTCGAAAGTTGAACATTTGTTCAGTAAATTGTGATTATCATCAATAATAGTATTAAATAAGTCATCTCTTAAATCGATAAATACCCCTACTTTCCATTATGCCAATCAAATCCATTGTAAAAAAGGCTACATGAAGAAACAATTTACCACTCTGAAGGCCACACTTATCAAACCATATTGTTAGACTTGTCTTAAGTCGCCTCATTTAAGAGCATGACCATTTACGAGGAACTATTACATCAATAACTTGATGCACATTAGGTGAACTGGTGAAGATAGGTTTTCTTACTGGTTTCGGCCACATAATATGAGGTTATGGCTTCAAGCCTTCAACAAGCACTGAGGCCAAAGGAAACATGACAAAATACAAAAAATTCAAGTTCAGGATTTACCCATGGCATCAACTTTGGTGGTTCTTGACTCCATCCCTGGTATGAACCCTCGTATTTGTCCACTCTCTCTTGTAAATATTGAATGTACTCTATAACCTGCATATGAAGTCCAATTTTTCGTCCATAAATCTTTAATGTAAAGGTGGTTGTCATCAGAGTAGAAGAATGGGACAAATAATATCTGAAGGCATCCAGGTACCTCTAGCAAGAACGATGCTTTATCTCTCTTTTGGTCACCATGAGGGATGAGCTCTCTCAACATCTGAAACCTGCAAGATGACATTACAAAATCTTAAGGCATTTATACTACCAAACCTAACGCAAATTCGCAATAAAATACTGAATGCATTTAAACCTACACAACTAAAACCAAATGCCTCTTCGTGTCTCAACTCTAAACAATTTCATTTATAGGTGAAGATAATGATAATATTTCTGTATGAGCTCTTGTGCTCATCATAGAAAGGGGACTATAATATAACTCAACTATGAAATCAACGTGGGAAGGGAAACTCTAAAAGATGACTTGTACTCCAGAAGACATCATACAGAGAATCATAGAAAAATAACTTAAGAAAACATCAGCATCGGGGAATGGGTTCAACATGCCTGTCATTGATTTTGCTTCTCCTACGCTGCTCAGTTGCAGAGTGTTTTGATCTTGGAGTGTTAGGCTTCTGATCATTGCTCTTCCCATCCCCACAAGCCAGTTTTACAGACAAATCACCTGGTAAAACTAGTCACTCTTTACTCCTGCGATACTAAAACAGACAAGTAGAGAAGCAACAGCAAAAAGCAATATTGATGGAGATATACTATTGAGGTGGGGGGATGGCTCTTTCTTGAGCACAAACTCTTCCTCATCGTCGTCGTCATCATCTTGGGCAACCTTTGCGGATTTTAGCATATCCATGAAAGTCTGATTCTTCTGAGATGAAGGTGGCCTGTAAAATGCAAATAATACCCAAATAGTAGTCAATAAATTTGCGGTCTTGACAATTGCAGGCTTTCTATTTAAAAAGGTCAAGAGGAGAGAGAAGCTGACTGACTGAGAGGAAGAGAGTGAGCTGAAAGTGGTGGCAGCATTGCGATGGTCCATGGCAGCGCGGTTGGAAGATGATTGTGATGGCCGCTGCTCCGAAGTCGCCCATTGTCCACCTCCTCCACCTCTGCTTCCTATAGTACCTCGTCTAATCTTTACCCTTGCCTCTGCCATAAGCGGTTCAAGAGGAAAAGTTTTCAGTTGGCTGTTGGAGGTTAGTATTGGCCTTGGGTTGAATGAAAACTAAAATGGGGCGACAAATCATGTGAAATTGATGTTCAACATTGTAAAATTGATTGTCAGCCGTAATATCATTGTGAAATTGATGTTCAACCAATTCATGTAAAGATTTCGCTATTGAAAAGAATAAGAAACTTTATAACTTGTATTTTTAACACCTTCCATTATATTTCCAGGAATACAACAAAAACATATTCAGGTTAACAGTTTTCTCAAAATATATTTCCAATTATTTTCCGAAAAATGAAAAAAAACTAATACTATGTAACTTAGTTTTTGTCCTTGAAAACAAAATGAAAACACTACATTCTGTCTCAACATAACAAAGTGAAGGTTAAAGAGGAAGAAAAACAATAGTATTTCTATTTTCTAGTCTCAGCTAATTTGTTCACGGAAAAATTCAAGTTGATCAGGCATTCGTAAAAATGGTTTAGACCTTTTATTTATTTTTTTAAATCAAAGTGTTTCGATGAAATAGTTCCGAGTGTCCGATTAACATAAATTTTTGCTTGGACTCTTCGTTTGGCGAGGCCCATAATACGAACGGCTCAGATCAATGAAACCTTAAATTTGTGGATATGTTTAAGAACTTTTGGAAACCTGTATATAAACCGCTTTCCATGTTGAGGTATAGTAAAAACCAAAAGTGTATAATTGCAGTTGACTGCTGAATTTTTTCGAGGTTATGAATAAATATGTGTCCCCACTATAAATCCTGGGTCTGACACTGTGCCTTGCATTAGTCGTAGGCTTCGTCTTCAATTTTCATTTTCCAAGAAATCAAAATTTCAGTACACTTTCGAATTTCTCATTCTGTTTTCGAAAGCAAATTCTAAATTTTTATCTTTACCGCAAATAACCATTTGAGGATGTTAGGGCAGAGAAAGTTGTTTTGATAACAACTAAAACCACCATCTTCTTTTTGTTTAGACAAATATGGAGAATTTTTAAAAATAATTACCTTTTTTTTTTTCTCCTGAAAATGAACAGAGATTAAATTTAGTTTTGCCTGTAGTTTTCAGAGAAAATAAAAGAAAAAAAACTTCACTAAATAATTCCCTCAAGATAAAAAACAACTACTATTCATAGATTTACTACTATTTTTTAGTTCAAAAACACGAACGGAAATGCATGAAAAGAAAACAATACAAACAAAATGCATACATGGTCAAGTAATAAACTAAAGTTAACAGGGAGAGTGCAAACATGATGACTGAACTTTACCTCTTGAAACCTGCCTGTTGTCTCCAGCAGTGACATTCTCCTTCCCTGTCTTTCCCTTCTTCACTGCGGGTTCTTCCCACAGTGTAAAACCACTTCCTGTGTTAAAAGAACTAGAGTTCGAATTCTCCTCGTTCCGGTCAGTAGTACTACTTGACTGAGCCACCGTAAAAACAGCAGGGGCCACTTCCGGCTTCAGCACCCTTTGGTTGAAGTAATTGGAAATGTGGCTTATGCTATAAGTCCCGATCCCCCCGGGGAGGAGGTGCTCGCTGGAAGTACCAGTGGGTGGAGGAGCTGGTGGCGGTGACTTCTCTACTGTTGTGATGTCAACTGTACTATTATTTTCTTCCTTGGCAATGTTCTTCCCTAACCCCTCTAGTGGCTGCAGGAAGTCTTGAGTTTTAAGGAAAGCGCCTGTGTTAAGGTGACCATGCAGGAAAAGAACAATTATAGAAGGAAAAACAGAACAATTTTGGGAGTAATATTTTCTCTTTTAATGAACAGCATTTTGATTCAAGAACCAGCAGCAATTACAAACTAGGCATCAACAGGTGTATTAGGACAAAAACCATATCAAAGCACTCTGAGTCTTGTGACCAAATCAATGAAAAAAGTCGGAACAAAAATTTGATTACCGCTAAAACCGTTACATCTTTTATATATATATATATATATATATATATATATATACACACACACACACACACACACACACACACTCATATATTCAGATAAGATCACACAACTTAGAAGAACTTAGAAAATCAAGCCAGTACCAAGAAGAATTATTAAGGCCAAAAGTTAGCACCCCAGGAAAACACATTCAAGATAGAAAACGTAGAATTTAAGCCTCCTTGAATAACGATGATTAAATTCAGGTATTATCTAAAAAAATTTAATTATTTTTGTTTTCTTTCAAGAACAATCAAAGTGTACTATTATGGAGGTCCTTATTTAAAGTCTAATTCCTTTAAAAGTGAGACGGTATATTTCAGAGCCTTATTTCAAACCAAAATGATCGCTATAGCATTGTAGTGGCACATAATAGTACCAGAATGCAAATTTCATTAATTTTTCCACGGATTATGTGTAAAATTTTCCTCATAAATCATTTTTTCCCCTTGTGATGAGGGTACATGATTCTTTCGTCCGGACAAGTCTCTCCTAGACCATGTACAGCACCGGGATAGAGCCAATATACGAGGCTGTTGTGCAGCTTACAGACCAGGTAAAAAATGTGATCTTAATCGTTAATTTTATTCGATACGTCAAGGAGGTAATGTCTGCAAAAAAAATTACCCCGGCAAGAAATTGGTGTTAATTTTATTCGATACGTCAAGGAGGTAATGTCTGCAAAAAAAATTACCCCGGCAAGAAATTGGTACCAACACCAACAAAGCATGTTTGTACCAAAAAAGAAAAAAAGAAGGGCTAGTATGACTTTGGTAATAAACTCCAAGATAAACGTGTTTCGTGCATATTGATACCGATGTCAAATCAACCTAATCTTTTAAAATACGACAAACCTATATACAGTAATTAAGGCAAAACTACTATTCTACATAAATTTTAGAACTCGGGAGTAGAATGGTCCTTCGGGCTCATCCGCCCAATCCATCTTGAATCATGCTTAAAAAGGCACGACAAAAACGAGGAACCTCCCCCTTGCCAACAAAAAATTATTGGGACAAGAATACGTTAGGGTTGGAGCACCACGTGGTGTTGTCATGGTGAATAATTTCTCCATCACCAATACTTATTTATTTATTTTTTTTGAGCTGGACATCCAGTTAGCGGATTTTTTTTTTCCATCGAACACCAAACACAGGAGGAGAGAGACATTTTGCACATGAAACCTTATCTTGCGCATCACGTGCACTTTTTGCTTTTGAGAGATCTGAATCCCATGCACCGCACCCGTACGCCTGACGACGATGATGATGCTTATATTGTGCCATTCGTAACTCCTATTCTGGGCCCCACCCCCGCTCAAGTACTGCCAATCTGACGGACGGTGGTAGCCTAAGCCCCAATCTCCCCCTTTTCGGAGTGGGCAAAAAATGTAAGCCTATATCCATCGCAGTTATGGCCCACACTAGACACATGGCCCAGATCCATATAATTGAATTGGGGTCACGGGTTTTGCTTATGTTGAAATACCCACCACATTTATATCGACAACACAACACTTAAAACGCAACAAACAAAACATCATCGCCTTCGATATATCGATAGATATAGATATATAGTATTTTGTCCCACCCCACGTGAACCTAAAGTTTTATGTAATTTATTACTTTTTGCATTTGTGCTCTGCCCTACCCCTCCGTTCGGGTGGGTTTTTCCCCCCTCCCCTTTTTCTTCCATGGTGATTTTGAAGGAGACTTTGCACCGATTTAGATTTTCAGATTAACTTCTTTCCACCTTAGGTGCTATTATGGGTCCCATCGTGAGTTGATTTAAGTAATTTGAAAACGGTTCATTTCGTAGGACCTGCAAAATAGTTTGTCTACGGAAAAAATCAAGTAGTGAAAAAATCAATTTGATTGGATATTAATAGGTATGTTAAAAATTAAATTTAGGGCGGTCTTTTGGATCTTACGTGTCATTTTAATCAGCTCCGAGGCTAAAAATTATAGTTCGATCTCCTATCCAATCAAGGGATTGAATTAAAAATAATAAAATAAATGATATTATTTCCATTGTATTGTTTAAATTGTCCAAGGAAAATCTCGAATTGTTTATCTCAAATTGACGGGTTAGTGTTAGCTTATCCGACACTTTTTAACTTTAAAGTTATTGACAGAATCAAACCGTCTATTGTATAAAACCGAAATTCAACTTTTTACATACTTATCGATATGCGATCAGTTTTTTTCATACTTATCAATATCCAATCAATCTGATTATTTACGTGAATGTACCATTTTGCAGGTCCTACAAGATGAACGGTTTAGATTACTACAATAAACGTTTTGTGGGGCCCACAAATGATAGTGCTTGAAACTGGGCGGCTAAGGCGGATAGAATTTACTCTCAGATTTTTTTTGATATACTTAAAAAAAATCTAGTAAAAATTAAAAAAAGCAGAAAAATCGGACGCGTAAATCAACCTCCGAGTTATGAAACATATTCAACCAATATTTGTTCGCATATTGAAAATTTTAACTTAATTACGTCTCATTTATTAAACTTAATTAATAAGTCTCTTTTCCATCCATCACATATTGTAACTGTGGAACAAAGAAACTCATGAGTGGTTGTTACTGGTGGTTCACCGCTATGATTAGCAAAAAAATAGTAGTGCCACCAATCGGCTATTTTACGATAATTGTAGATCTCCAACTCTAGCAAAAGAGCCGAGAAGGCTGGAAACTCAAATGAAACCCATCTTTTGTTTGCGAATTACTCGTAGGAGCATTTTTTTGATGTCGTTCCCATAAATAAGAAGGGAAAAAAAAAAAGAGTGTCGAATTTACAGAAACAGCGCTCAATTGTTAAAGAAAAGCCCAAAAGACGCACTAAAAACAACACACATGCACCCACAAACAGCCAACAAATTCAGTAATTGCTTTTCTTCATAAAAATTGAATTGGAAAAGAGAGAGAGAGAGAGAGAGAGAGAGAGAGAGAGAGAGAGAGAGAGAGCATATTTTACCTTGAGAAGACCTGGGATCTTGTTGGACTGGTGAATACAGTGAAAGAAAGTCATGTGTTGATTTCCTTCCTGCAAAATTAAAAAATAAAAAAATAAAAAATTTACAATTGTAGTATATCTCAATTTGGAACAACTCAGTTCAAATAAAGTATAATTCGATTATTACAATGCATGAATGTACTTATACTGTATGGTTAGTGGTTTGTAAATTACCTTCGGCTCCAAAGGGACGAGGTTGACGAAGCTCCATCAAAAGGTCGATATTTTTCTCCAAGGAACTGTCGTTTGGTGTTTTCGAATCAGATCCAACGTTTGAATTTCGCAGAAAATTTAGCAATTGCGTCTGAGTTTTGAATTTTGGTTGCAATTCAAAAACTCGAACGGGAATCAGAAGGATCCGCGCCCTTCAGATCCGTGACATGAAGAATGAAAGACAGAGCATCTGAGACAAGTTCTGGCATCCACCTGAGGATCTGAGGCTCATTTTCTTCCTCCAGGACCCGCCCTGGCCCAGAAGCTCAAAAGGCCACCGGTTCAGGCCCCAAAAATAGATGACCAGAGAGAGAGAGAGAGAGCTCTGTCTCTGTTCGATTTAAGAATTTTGGGCTGGTTCTGTTTCTGATCGAAATGAAAATTGAGGGGTACAAATATATGTTGTGGAACAATTACAGTGAAAGCCCTAGAGATTGATTTGTCTCACATATTTCTCTCCATGTTTTTAGTTCTTTCAATTCGTACCCCTATACTTTTTTTTTTCTGTCTTTTTTTGCCTACAATTGTACTACTTATAAATTAGTGGGGGTTTTGATTGGAAATGTCGAACCAAAGGGGATTCGATGTCTCTCCGTAGACTTGAACACTAGGCTTTTCCCTTTGAAACCAATGGGTACCACCAGATGGGCTGAGACTTCTGGTTTAGCAACAATATTAACCATCCGTATATAATATTTAACTTCTCTAATGGTGCATAGTGTATCTAATCTTCTGAAGTACATGTCATTAATTTGTTACGTACGTTTTTCAGGTGCTACACTATGTAACAATTAAACCATGGTTACTGTGCACTAAATTTAAACAACTCATTTTTAATGTTGTCTTCAAATCACACTCAATGAACCCTTTTCAACTAGCCATTACTAACAAATTCCACTTGAAACCCACTGACACTCTCTTCCTACCTTCCCAACTATGCGTGCCTCTTGTTTTCTCTTCCCATCATCACCACCCTGATAAAGATAATAGTATTTTTTACATTCTCAAATTGATATCCACACTCATAAATAATGACTCAAAAGTCACCCATTACAAGTTAGAATGTATTGGTCACATGGTGACCAGCCTCCAATTAACATGATTTTTCATGTGTAAGTGAGCTGCACAACAAGTGGTCCACAAAAAGAACAATTACATTCATCAAAGTGAACTTAAGAATTGACTTTTTTTTTGGGTGTTATCGAACCAAGTCCCTTTTAACATTATGGTAAAGACATGTGACTGTTTGCTTGAAAAAAATAATGCTACTACCAATTAAAATGCTGCCAAACGGGACATTAGTGGGAGTACTTTGTTGTGAAAAAATAATACTCCTAGCTATTAAAATGGTGCCAAACATTAGCAGTATTTATATATCAACAAAGGTTAAACCAAGAGGGTTGACTTCACAACAGTAACCAGTTGACCCCCCACCACAATAGTGAGTAAAGGGATAATTAAATGTAAATGATGATTAGGGCACAGATCCCACTAAATTATCCTCTGTGTTAACTGTCCAAGTTGTTTGGCTTAGGAGAAAGAGAGAGAACAGAGGATGTTGGTGATAAAGGAGGAAAAGTCACGTGATGGCTCTCCCTGTCCACTGTAGTTGTGTAATGGGGGGTTTTAGCTTTACCAGGAAACGCGGGACCTCCCTACCCCCATGTGCTCTCCAGATTCTCTCTCTCTCTCTAAAAAACACTGCATACTCCATTAGACTGCCAACAATCTACATGCACCCCCATATGCATTGATGTATGGACATTTTTAAAGTGTAGATCGGCCGATGATGACGATTATATCATTATAAAGCATACACGTCTATATATTTAAGAAATTCACAAGAATGCTTACATTTAAGACTAGGAAAATGTCATTTTTGTTGGTAATTTTATTTTTTTTAAATGATGAGGTTAAGTTACAAAGACATTTGAATTTAGCGTTATGATATATTGGCTTCAGAACTACAAGAATTGCTAAAATATCTTCAATATTAATCTCAGAAAAATTACTGGAACAATTCTACGCGCACACCACATACGCGCACCCCAAATGCACACCAGCACATCCCGATCGTCCATTTCAAGAATCAATAGTCCGCATTTTAAAAAATTTGTTCGCGCAAACAAACAAATTGTTCGCGTGAACAATTTATTTAAAATCCGGACCGTCGAAAATGTGCACGGACGGCCATCCGCACTGGTGTGCATTTGGGGTGCGCGTATGTTGGGTGCACGTATCTTTTTCCCATGTATATATATAAGGAGAGCTTCCTATCCGGACTCCGGACTTCTGGACCTCCGTGATCCGAGTACTTTTTTGACGATCCAAACCGTCCAATGTGTTCAGAAGGTGTTTTCAAGGTTCCAAGCGGGAAATCTTCAAAAAAAAAAAATAAATAACGGGAAGGGCTTGAACCAAGCAGTTTTTGCAAAAACTGTAAATACAATTTTTGCGAAAAACTGCTTGGATCAAGCCCTTTTAGGTATTTTTTTCTTTTGAAGATTTCCTGTGTGAATCCTTGAAAACACCTTTTAAACACATTGGACGGTTCGAATTTCCCAAAAACAAATTTTAAAGTGAAAAAATTACATTTTTTCTTATTTACGGGAGGTCCTTACTAGAAAATTTGCCTAATATATATACACACTTTCATATACTAATCTAAAGTTGTCAATCATGACTCTTAATAAACGAAGCCAAGGAATAAATATATTTAATTGCTTTGTTTAGCTCCAATAATCACAGCAAACCATTCACAATGCGGTGCATACTTCCAACCAAACAGCTTGGCATGACAATACATAAGATTGTTTAAGCTTTACTTTTATAGAAAATAAACAAAAACAAAGTCACAATGCAAGCATGGCTTTCTTTCTCCTATACCTTTAACTTTAGTGTTTGATAACTCATATTAGTCTCTGGATCAGCTTACATACACCTCAATTTATTTTGATGGGTCATTCGATTGTCGACTAGCAAAGAATTCATTTAAAATCGGAGCAAAGTCACCGTTTAAACTGACCACAAGAGAGAGTTGATAGCACTTAATCAATTTTCTCATGCATCTCCATATCATTATTTAAGCAGGTTCTTGCTAACCCTAATCTTTTTTTTTTTGGTAACCTAAAAATTGATAAAACTAGGTTTTGAATAATCGATTATGACATATCCAAGGTGTGTTTGTTATAATATAATTTTCAGGAACATGCACTGCAGTTAGGAGGAAGAATGCCTAGAACAATAAGAGAAATTATGCCCATGTTGAATCATGTGACCTACACTTTGGAAATGCATGTGAACCCTAAATTAAAAATAGGTTTTTGCTTTACTTTGTATGCCATACAGAGGTGTGGCGGCTTGGACACCATCACGTTGGAAATATATCATTTATAATAGCCGGAGACTTTTTTGTCAGCTTTAATCTCATTCACTCATCATCCGTCTTACCGGAAACATTAAGAATCTCCATATTCATTAATTAATTGATCTTAATAATGTGGGACATCGAGTCTACCTTAATTTTCAAGGCCGGCTCTAAGTTTGTTTTTTTTTTTTTTTTTTTCATTTTCTTTGTAACCGATCTTTAATAAACTTATTTTCTTTTTGTTGAAAATTTATTTGGCATAGTTTATTTTGTTTTGTGGACTTATATTACCTATTTACTCCCAAATTTAAGTAATTTTATTATTATTATTATTTTTAGTTTGGTTACATATTAGTAACTCTGTGCCAACAATATTAGAGAAAAGTCAAATTTTAAATGTATGAACACAAAATTTAGTGCATTTTTTTACCCTAGTTGGTTCACTTGAAGCCCCTCAATAGAGTGTAGCCCCTTCACCTTTTGTACAATTACTAAAATTACATAAGAAACCCCAAGATTTCCCCCTTATGACATATTAAACTCTGGACTTTCAATTGCAACATTTATAAACCTATATTTTCCAAACAAGGACAATCCCACCATCTATTAAGATCAGTCGAGGATCATTGACATGACGGGAAAATCTAAGTCCAGAAGCTTCTTCCAGACTCCAATGCCCTCATTTTTTACCCCACCCAAACGAACTCTTCATTTATTTGCTTGTGGCCGTGCATTATATTCAAGATCTAGGGTCGGACGCCCCTTTCTAGAATGCTTTTCTCCTCTTGTGCCCATTCCTCGCTTATTGAATGAACAAGTAAGGATGTTGAGTATTGTAGTAAAAACAGCTTAGGGTTTTGAATATTGCAATTGAAAGTTTAAGATTTAATGTGTTACAGATTTTTTTTTTTCAAGTGCTTTGCCCTTAATTTTTTAAGACTAAATTTGAAGTGATAATTCAGCACGATAGTAACTAGTTGTAAAAGACTTAAGCTCAAAACTTGTTTTCTGACTATTAATTACTGTCTTGCTAACCTCTGCCTAACAGGTGGAGGATAATATTCATATAATGACAAACTAGTTCTGATATCAATGCACATTTCAAGGATATCAACACACTTGCACGGATTAATCTACTTGTTATCATCCACCTATTAGGAAGAACTTAGCATTTTTCTTAATTATTTTGGGGCTTCTGAATTTGTGTGAAAAATTTACGTTCAACAAATTTAAGTTGTAGATCAGGACGTCCCTTGTCACAGTAGCTTTATGCACATGCAGTTTAAAGTGGTGCTCAAAAAGGAAATGGGGTCTTCTTTGAGGGGCAAGAAGGTAAGTGGAGTTCGGACTACTTTACCTTACGCACATTTTGATCAATCTTTTCTTTGATCCGATCAAAGACGGACAATCCACGCCTCCTGTATAGGGATTAGGGTCTCTATGAGGTAGGACATGATCAATATGGTAGGAGTACGGAAAAGATACACACACAGCAGCTGTGCACAGCAGCCCTTTTCTCCGGCCTCGGGTCGTAGAAAGATGATCGGAGCCGCTCATTTTGTTCAAAATATGTCGTTTAAGGTCTCTGTAAAAAATGAGCTTCGTTCGATATCGTTAGAGGCGTTAACAAAACACCAAAAATCACTTCAAAATTTAGCCTTGAACAAAATGAGCGGCTCCGATCATCTTTCTACGACCCGAGGCCGGAGAAAAGGGCTGCTGTGCACAGCTTGCTGTGCACGTAGCACTCCTCGTAGGAGTATGTGTACACTCTGCACTATGAAACAGCAATTTTCATGGTTTTTCGGTTTGTCGTGTCGTCACAGCAGATGGAAAACCGTGGGCCACGTGAGTTTGACCCCGCAACTCACGTGCAATACAACGAAAGGACATGTAGGAGACCCAGTACTTTGGACACTCCAAACTAGAAACAAACAAACAAACAAACAATCAAAACCAGATGCCCCGCAAATATAACCTGTTTGATATACCTAAAAATTCCGTCTTTTTCGAGATTTTAATTTCGTTAACATATTTTTCGTAATTTTCAGTGGGTTTCTTTTACGTTTTCATTTTATCTCGAACGAAACAACATTTAATAGATGAAGAGACTATAATATTTATTTTAATATAGGAAATTTTATTCATTAAACCCATATACGGAAAATATAAAGATTTCATTTAAAGGTTCGACCTGTAAAATCGAGTAACATCATTGTCTCCTATTAATCATGAATCTAGGCGTGATTTGGCTAATTTGAAAAAATTGGTTTTTTAGTTTTTCTTGTTGTCCTTATTCAATTTTTTTTTTGTATTTGTTAGTTTTCGGTCGATTTTTGTGGTTTCTTGGCTTGTCTCGACTAGAGGAATCTAAAAAGTATAAAATTATTAGCCAAACTTAAAATTTTGTGAATAAAGAAGAAAAATAATTCAAAAAATTGGTTTATTTTTGGCTTTATTTTAAAAAATACTACTTTTGACCATAATTTTATACTCTTTGGATTTGTCTCGACGAGATAAATCCAGAAATCACAAAATCTTGACGCAAAACTAACAAATGCAATTTTTTTTTGAATAAAGACAAAACGAAAAAAATCAAAAAATTACCTTACTAAATTTTTTATGATACTTTTGAATGGGTTTTAATTTCTTTTTCATTGTAAAATTCCATAATTTAGATAACACTAGATGAGATTGTCCAGGATACAAAATACATGGTTGGTTCAATAAAATCCCCAGGAATAAAATTCTCATGCCCATCGAACCAGTTTTTGCACGTTACAATCCAAGGAATTTCATATATGTACTACTTCCGCATTTTTCATAAAAAATTTGGTCGCCATAAATTCATTGGATTTTAAGCTCTAACGTACGTGAAAAAAAAAGAAAAAAAAAAGAGGCTATCGTCTTATTAATTTCCTGGTCCTCTGAAATTCTTGAGTTTCTTGTGATTTCCCCTGATCAAATTAATTAAGTAAATACAACTTCTACAGGTTAAAAAATTTCTTATATTAACTATTCAATTCATTTTACACAACTAGAAATTGCAATGGTAATATTTTGATATACTTCAAGTATCTAAGGATACCGGATCCTTTCGAAACATTCCTTCTTTTCACCGGGAAAAAAAATACATACTACAATATATTTTATGCACCATAATTGAGGGGTTTTAAGGTGATTTCGATGGTTAGATTAGAAAATGGAAAAAAAAAAAAAATAAAAACGTAGTGTTTTATTTCGAGGGTTTAGATTTTGATGATTGATTGATAGGAAGGGAACATATTTGAATATATACCCAAAAAGAAGAAAAAGTTGATACTAAAAAAATTAGTAAAATAGATTTTAGTGGCTAATTTAATTCAATCTTATCAGATGATCAAACCACTGCACCTCTCCCACCAAAGATTAAGTTAAAATAAACATCAAGATTCTAGTGCGTAGAGACAGCACATAGGTTCATGAACAGAAGGTGCATGTATTTGCCTTTTCCCAGTGTTTATTAGTCACAACGAGAAAATTTTGGGTGCAAATAAGGTAGGGTACACGTGGTACCCTTGCACAGCATCCGAGTCGTCCAAAAATGCAACGGACGGCTCGGATTGAAACCCATTTTTCCTTTTCTTTTTGTTTTTTTTTTAAATCCGTCCGGCACTTTCAATTCGAGCCGTCCGTTGCATTTTTGGACTGCTCGGATGCTGTGCAAGGGTACCACGTGGTACCCCATTTGCACCCAAAATTTTCTCAGTCACAACACCAATGCTATCATGCCGGGTTTGGAGTTGGTGCTGTGCACCAGTGCACAGCATGTGTGCTGTGCACGATCCTCGCCGTCCGTTCGGCGATCCAATGGTCCAGATTGAATCCAAGCCTTGCGACATCCGAGCCGTTCATTGCAAGTTTCAATCTGGGCCATTGGATCGTTGAACGGACGGCGAGGATCGTGCACAGCACGCATGCTGTGCACGGTGCACAGCACCAACTCCGAACCCTATCATGTCATTGGGGATGCTAACTTATTCTTTCTTATCCTTAATTTCTTTTGTTTACACAAAAATGTTAATGAAGAGTTTTGCCCCCAATAAATTTTTGGCACGTGTAATTATTTCATCTTGGATATAACGAACCAAACGGTTATCGTGTCTAGATACTGTCGTATTACTTCGCATTAGAAGGTAAAAAAGTCATATTAACACTACTATTATACTATTCTGTTCCGAGTTTTGGAATTAGATCATGTGAGACATTAAAAAGGGAAAATAAAAAATATCTCAAATGGTGATTATAGTCCAACATATATAAAAAAAAAAAAAAAAGAAGGAAAAATAAAGATTAAATTTGAATTGGTACCTAATAAACAAAAGTGAAAAAAGTAGATATGGGTATTTAAAGTGAAACTTCCATGTAGATGTTGTAAGGTGGACATTCTCTATTCATTAAGGGTATCTGCTTAGGGATCAGTTAACTATAATTTTTGGGTGTCTTTAGGATATAAAAATAAGTGTTGTACTCTCCCATAAATTAACATAAAATAAAAACAATTACTAGTAAAATAAAAAACGAGGAGAGTAAAAGATTAATTAATTGAAGAAAAATTGACTTTTGTATGGCGTGTGGACACGTAACAGCTATAGACCGAGGAATGCGGGAAACATCACGTGATTAAAAATTGTTCTCTGCCTACCACATCGCCCGCCGCACTAATACACGATCCACTCCTTTCACCTTTCTTTCTGGATTTATTGTTTATGGCTAAATTTCACTAACACCCCCTGGGGTTGTATTATGTACAAAATCTCCCTCCACCTATGGGAAATGGTTCTTCCGACCCCAAGGCTCGCATCTTTATTTCTGTTAGCTTCATTCGTGAGTAGACCGTAAGTCAACTTACAATATTTAATAACATCTCTGAAATTTCCAAAATATCAGTTTCAGCACTCTGTAATTTTATATTTGTATTCTTCTCTCATTCTCTTTGATCTCTTCCATCACTTGCTTCACCTAGATAATTAATTAACTCTACTTAATGTCTTTAAAATAGACTTAATATCGAAAGAATCTTTGAAGTGTATTTATTTTTTTTACCTCGAATAAAAAATATTTGTGTGTAAAGTGATTAACCCAAAACTTTTCTCTACCTGCACATTGATTGTGTAAAATAAATTGCAAAATATTAGTGTTCAACAAGATCTTTGGCTATATCAACGTGAATAACTTATCTCGTACAAATTAAATTGTTTTAAAACGCAACTATGATATTTTGTTGCACACCAATATTCCATCGATAAAGAAAAAAAATATCATAGTTGCATTTTAAAGAGTTTAACTGTCTACCTATAATGAACGGTAAAGATACGGGCACAGAACAAAGGGGATAGAAAACGTACCGATCGCGTTCGGGGACCCACTTTTGGGTCCCACACGAGTGATCCGAACCGTTCATTGTTCTTAGAACATTTTTCCGAGGGGCCCTACCAAATTTCAGCTCAATCGGACGGTTAGAAGTGGTTCAACCAAAGCCCCACTGTTTGGGTCCCCGAACGCGATCGGTACGTTTTCTGTCCCCTTTGTTCTGTACCCGTAGAATTGTCCTATAATGAACTTTAAGAAAAGCTAATTACTCTCTCCGTCCGTTTTTTAGTTTAATTGTATCACTTTGTAAATCCAACTTGTTATGGAGACATCATTATTATATTTTTAAAAATATAATTTTCCAAATTTACTATCTATAGAGACATCATCATTACATTTTACCTATTAACTTTTCAAATGAAATCTAGTTTCAAGGGTAAAACGGAAAAATATACCAACTTTTTTACCTTCGAACTTTAATTTACAAACCGAACACTTATTAAAGGATAGCGCAAAATGGAATATTTGACACTTCAAAAGGAACGGAGATTGACACTTCAAAATGGAATATTTCCGTTTGATTTTAGCAACTGAGTTGCTAAAATCAACCATGATTTTAGCAAACGAGTTTAACAGGTGTTAAAATTATGATTTTGAAATAAAAAAATGAAGTGGTTCCGTGTATCGTTTTTCGATTTTTTTCGCACCAAATTAAAGTACTCCTCGTGTACTTTAATTCGGTGTGAAAAAAAATCGAAAAACGATAAACGGAATTACTTAATTTTGTGATTTGAAATAGCTATGATTTTAGCATCTGAACTCATTTGCTAAAATCATGGTTGATTTTAGCAAGTGAGTTGCTAAAATCAAACGAAAAACTAAGCCTAATTACCAAGAAACCAATGTTAGAAAGGATAAAAGCGAAGGAGAGAATACCACATGGATAAGGTTATTTAGGACTGAAATCGGTATTTTATAGACTTTTAGAGGTGAAGTCATCAAATGCGTCAGTTCAATTAATTAACAATCAACTACAGTCCACCAGCGGATGCGGCTGGTTGAAATTGAAATACAAACATGGGTCATGGAGGGGAGAATCATTTCTCTTGGGTGGAGGGGGATTTTGTACATAATGTAACGACCCAAATTTTCGTAAATAAAAATTTCGTTAAATAATTTAATTATTTATTTTTAATTTTCGGATTTTTGGAATATTTTTCTATTAAAATATTATTTAATCCTTTTAATACGAATAAATAGAATTCTAGCCATGCATATACGCGTACAAGACCTAGTAACACATCCGTTACACCACCGTAGCACCCAGAGACCGATCTTAATACCCGAAACCTATCCAACCACTGCCTTTACTCCATCCAACTACATCGGTACGTCATTGACTTGTCACTTCCCCACCTTGGAACTTGGTATGTTGACCAAGTTAGAGAGAGAGAGAGAGAGAGAGAGAGAGAGAGAGAGAGAGAGCTCGGTAGAGAGAGAGAGAGAGAAGTGTGTGTGTGTGCATGCATGCGTACTTTGCACATGCAAGGTTTAATGTTGTTCACTTGCACAAGCAAGTGGAGGGGTAGAGGAAGATTCCTAATCTAAGATTTTGTACCCAAAACTAGTTAGAACAAGCCTTGTTATTTTTGGAGAAACCTATACATACCCACACAATACATGTATTTGTCTACAATCTACATAACCTAGACTTATTTATGCTAGCTAATCCTTGCACTCCAAGTCTCCATGAAACATGCTTCCATGTTTTGAGGAAGAATATTCCCCCTACTTATAGCACATTAGGGCTACCCCCATAGCCATAACTCCAAGCACATGCATATTTGTGTATAATTGCTCCTAAAAACACCCCGTAACAAAGGTGACCATACAAAAACCTACACAACGAGAGGCATATTTTTCCCCACCCTTATTTCCCAAGTAGATACCTTGTATATCTCCATATTTGTTCATCTTTCAAGTGTAGAATAACCTAGAATCTAGCCTATATCCTAGCCTAAATCGAGAACACAAGTGGTGTACTTCCCATGTGCCAATTCAACACCACATTTACTCCTTCCACATGAAACTTTCGGCCAAGAGAGAGGGAGTGACTACCGAAAATTTCAAGAGAAGAGGGAGAGGTCACTTTGCTATAAATAGAACCCTCTTTGTTCATTTTGGGACCACATATACCCTACACTACTTGTTTGTCTCCATATTTTCCAACAAACCAACCAACTTCTACCACCTTTTAGCCAACTTATTAGGGTCCTAATTAGCTACTTACTAAGTTAATTAGTAAGTAAGTGAGGGAGATTAAGAGGTTCTCCACCAAAGGATTTGCTTTTCGGCTTCCGGTTTACACCCGGAAATCAAGGTAGTTTACTAAACTAATCTTCTAATTAGTTATTTCTAGCTCTATTATGTTATCCTAATTAATTTTCTAAGCATGATTTTAGAGTTTGATTGGGTTAATTAGTGCATGTACTAAGTTACTAAGCATATTATTTAGTGTTTAAGTGAGAAGATTTCATGTAGAAAGATTAACAAGAATGTTAATGAGGTTCTAATTAAAGTGGTTCTTCATGAAATTGGAAGTGGGATTAGTAGGATTAAAGTGATTAGAAGTTGATTAGAAGTTATTAGAAGGTGATTAGAAGATATGTATTTTTTAGACAAGGTTCTAACAATTTTATGATAATATTTCATGATGGAACTTGTTGATTTAACAAATGGTTATTGTTATATTTAGTGAGGGAATTGTTCTAACTAAAAAGAAATATCTAGTGTTTTATAAAATTTTTTGTAAGAAAGTATGGAGTTTTTTTTTTATTATAATAAATATGAAGAGAGGATTTTTATAAATGTTTCCTAGAAATGTTTTACTAAATTATTTGTGAGTATATTTTATGGCTATGATGTAAAGAAAAGAAGCAAATGGAGTTGATTAAATTTTTATAGAAAGAAAATTGTGATTTTACTAGAAAAAAAAATATTTTATTCGAGTTATTAGAAAGAAAGTTTTCTAGAAATATAGAAGTATATTTTTGAGAGATTAAATACTTTTATTGGAGATAAATTTATGGCAAGAAATTTCTAGAAAAAGAAATTTGGAGTATTTACGTTTGAAGAGGAGTTAGTTGACTAATTTATTTCTTTAAAAAGAAATAAAATAGTTTTACAAGAGAAAAGGGAGAAATGAGATTCTTGATGAAGAGTAAAGTTTGAGAGAAATTAGGAAATATTATTTTGGGAAGAGTTAGTGCATTAAAGTGCATGATTTCATGTGGAATGATTTTTGAGGAAATATTAATTGCATGATTTTATGTGAAGATTTTTATTGGAGAAATATCATTTTTGAGAAAGTTGGTGTATTACTACGTATGATTTTATGTGGGAAATATTTAATTGGGAAATATGAGTTTTTGAAAGAAAATTATGGAATATTGCATGGGCATGATTTGAGCATGAGAAAATGAGCACGTACATGAAACGTTACAACACAGGGTTTCATTAATGGAATAACTGTTGACGAGAAAATAGAGATGAGAATGAAAATGAGTTTTGAAATGAGAAATGAAATTTTTCGAGAAATGAAATGAAATGAGATAAGATGAGATTTGGATGCCACCTCAAGTTCGCGGAGAGAACTTGGAGGAACGGTTTTGATGCAGTAGTGTAGCGAGAGCGCCACTTCCGGTTCGCAGAGAAAACTTGGATGTTTGGGCTAAGCGTGCACAACACACGGTGAACGGACTTTGCAAATAGGCTGTTAAGTTCGGTGATGCAACGTGGCCGAGACTTTGTCGTGTGAGTCGCGGGGTGGACGGACCGTGCAAACAGGCTATTAAGTTCGGTGATGTACGATAACCGGGACCACGAGCTGAAAGGTTGGTACCGTCAACTGAGAGGAGGCTTAAACGGACCAATAACTTTCGAGTGGTGGGAGATATATGAAATTTGAAGAAGAATGCCAAGAAGGGCACGGATATGAGAAAACCGATTTTTGGGAATATTGTTGATAATGAGTTATGTTCGAGTTATTAATTGAGACACTATTTTCGAGAAACTGACACGTGACACCATATCGAGACACAGAAAGGAAGTATTGTTTTCTGCGCATATTACTCTGATCCGCACAGACTTGCATGATATACTGCATGATTTTACTGTTCACAAGTATCGTATTCTGTTTTTGAACATATTGTTCTAGAATTGCTACTTAGAAGTTTAGCATAGTGAACTACTGGGCTTTGCTCACGGTGTTGCACTCGTGTAACGCTGGCATAATACCATGATGTTGCCTGTGCGACTTGGACGTATTATGTCAGATTATCTAGATGGACAGGACCGATACCGTGGAGACCAGCCTTATGGAACAGGAAGTGCTGCCGGAATGGGGAATGACCCGACGCAGGGATAGACGAAGACCTAGAACCACCCCGGTTGTTATTTATATAGTAATTGGAGACATTATTATTTGTATTAAAGTTTGAGATTAAACTTTATTAAGGTTTGTAATAATAATTAACATGCCCAAATTTTGGGGGCGTTACAGCTTGGTATCAGAGCTTTAGGTTCAACCCCCAGCCTTTGGTAAATGGGTAGACCTTAAGCCAGTAATAAAAGACTAAAGAAAACAAGAGTTAGAACCCAATAAGATTTATTTTCCTTAGTGTATGTTGGGTCTATGTGTTAGCACTGATTAGATATTTCTCTGTGTAGATGGCCCCTTTGAGCCCTGAGCTACTAGAAGAGATCAAAGAGTTCAAGAGGAGGTTTAGCATGCCTTTAGCAGACCTTGATCCAGACTTTGACTACATGACCCACTATCCACTTATGACAGCTTATCTCCGTGAGCATGACACATTTCCCCCCACTACCCTTAGTGATTCAGATGAGAGTGATCCGGAGGAACCAGAAGATGAAGGAGGGTATATATCTCACCCGGAGTTTGAGGATGATGAGAGTGATGAGGACGAGGAGGATCTGTATGAAGAAGATGATAGACCCCCACTAGGTTTTGACTTTAATGACTGGTTGGTTGACTATGAAGCCATAGAAATGGAGGCTGCCCAGGAAGAGAACCAAGAACCCCAGGAATCCGAACATGAGAGTGAAGTGGAAGACCCCATCCCTTACCCGTTGGGAATTGCATTGCCACATTTTTCCTTTTGGCACAACCACATGACTAGCCTTTAGCCCAGCACATACTGCTACATTGAGGTTTTCCCGATTTACCCCTGCTCGCTGAAACCACAGACCCAGCCGTACTTCATGGGTCCAATCCGCATTGTTCAGTCATGTGTGGACCACCACTATACCCTAGATGTACCTCAAGGCTATGCCCATGTCTACTCCAACAAAGTGTTGTTTACCCGAGTGTTTCGTACCCGGCTTGCCAATGAACACCGTATCATCTCTAACCTTTTGGATTTTGGAGACATTGAGACCTGCACTGAGGTGCCTGTGCACAAGGAAGCTTACCTTCATCCAACAGGACGTCACTATCAGAACCCGAGGTTGAGAATTACATGGAGGTGTTTTGGACTGACGGAGGTGACTGTGGAAAGGGAGAGCACCATGAGAGCTCATTACCCGGGGATGTTTATGTAGACGGGTGTATTTTGATGGAGATGTTAGCTAGGACCAAACAGTAGTTAGGCTAACTATTTGCTATCTATGTACTTGGAGACTATCTGATTTGTAGTTGTACTCTTGAAACTATGATGTGAGGGCTGATCTTAGACCCCAATTTTTGTAGCAAGTCAATAGACTTGTCGGATTGTAATAATTAGTAGCACTCTCAGTTCTAGTATCCACAGTTTCGTAGCTTTGTACTTAGAATTTCTGTTGTTCTGTCTATGTCCATATACTTTAAGTCTAATAAATAATTCCTATCTTTGTAGGTTATGGCTTTCGTTACCCTGCCTGGAGAGGAGTATACTGCCAGTCTGTCTTGCACCCAGCTCATGACCCTGTTAAACAGTGCACCAGTAGACCCTACACCGTCCCAGTACCATCCTTTCACCGTGCCAGCTACACCACCAGTAGTGATGTACCAGCCCAGGCTTGTGTATGACCAAGATTTAGGATACAACCTGTTTGAGATCCCTGTGATGGAGCAACTACTGCCTCTGCCTGCACCGATAGAGCCGACATATCAGTTCGACCTAGCCCTGGCAGATTTAGCACCATTCAATGCTAAGCCGTACTGTTTCGAGATTCCAGTGCTAGAGCCACTAGTGGAGGAGCCCCTGCTTACCCCAGACCAGGTCTTTGAGCAAGTTCTGCAGCGCCACGAGATTGAGTTGACCATGGCCGAGCGAGCTCATGGAGAGGCTCTCAAGGCCCATTTCCATATTCAGTAGGCAGCTTTAGCCAGCGTAGTATAAGCTGACATTATTGCATTGTAGTAAGACTAGTATTATGATGTAACCTGTTGTAATAGGTGTAGTACTCGGTTGATGTACGTTTTGACCACTGTATTGGCATCATGCCACGGATATTATATTGTATGCATGACTAGAATATTTATGAAATAATGAACTTCAGTTTTAAAGTAATCGAATCTTTTACTCATTAGACTTGTTCCCCAAACAAATTCTAGCACTTAGATGGCAAATGCGCGGAATGGACGTAGAAACGGAGACGATTCTTCTTCTAACGGAACCAACGGAGCCGATATTGCGCAATTGATGCAAGCATTTATTGCTGCACTTAATGCTAACCGACCCCCACCCGTTGCCAATACTAATCACCCACCTGCTCCTATGAACCGCATGCAAGCCATAAACGAGTTCTGTAAACGCCGACCCCTTGCTTTTCATGGAGAACTTGATCCGATTGCGACCGAAGTATGGCTTAAGAGCATCAAGGTTATTCTGAGTACCTTGGGAATTGAGGAAGATGGACATTGTGTAGCACTTGCAGCTTATCAGCTACAAGGAGAAGCTAGATACTGGTGGGAGCTAATAGAAAGTACCCACAATGTCAACACTATGACATTTGCGGAGTTCGAGAATCTGTTTCTCGATAAGTATTTTCCTGCACCGGTCAGACAGGCCAAGGTTCTGGAATTCCAAGAATTGCGCCAAGGTTCTATGACTGTGTCTCAGTACGCAGCAAAGTTTGAGGAGTTGTCCCGCTATGCTCCTGCTTTAATTCCCACTGAGGAAGCAAAGGCAAGGAAGTTTGAATTGGGACTTGGCTTTACCCGCAGGACTGTTGTGGGACTCGGACTCTCCACTTATGCAGAAGTGGTGAATTGTGCGCTGAGATTAGAGCGAGAGGAACAAGATTTCCGCAGTAAGAGGCCAGTAGGAGGAAGTGGAGGACCGGTTCTGACCAATCAGAACCATAATGCCAACAATAATCGTGGACCCTATCCAGCTAGGCCTAACCCCAACCATTCCCACAACCAGAACTGGAAGAGGAACGACAACCGATAAGGACCGTCAAGTATGGGACGTGAGAGTCAGTTAGTGCGCTGTTAGAATTGTTCCGGCTACAGACATATCAACCGCAACTGCCCACACCCTAGGAAGGACGGACAAATGAGTTTTGGGAACCAACAGCCGCAGCAGTATCAGAATTTCGGAAAACGGCTTATGCAGCAAATAGCAAGGCCAGCGCCCCTGAACCAGTGGAATGGGAAGCAACTTGATAAGGCACAACCAAGTGCGGGAGGTCGAATCTTTGCCCTACAGGCTAAGAATCAGGAACAGGACCCGACTGTGCTCCAAGGTACGCTACTGTTATTCAGTACATGCGTGCAAGCTTTATTTGACTCTGGAGCATCGCATTTGTTTATTTCCTCGGTGTGTGTATCTATGTTGGAATTAGAAACTGAACCCCTAAGAACCGGTATGACAATAGCATCACCACTAGGGGATAGGATTCCAGTCAAACTAGTCTGTCGTGAGTGCGAGATAGAAGTGTCTAATGTCCGATTAACCTGCGATCTGTGTGTGATTGAGATGAAGGATTTTGATGTGATATTGGGCATGGATTGGTTATCTAGGTATCAAGTAGTCATAGATTGTCATCAGAAAATAGTAACGGCTTTTACCCCTGAGGGAACTCGTTTCCGATTTAAGGGGGATAGACAGACCGTGAATCCTACGACTAGACGCTCGAAAGGGCAGAACCAACTATGTGGATGGCTTGCTAGTCTCCAGTTGGAAGAATCTGACCAAGAGAAGCTTGGATTACCGCACATTGTCTGTGAGTATGCAGACGCGTTTCTAGAAGAACTTCCTGGATTACCACTTAGGAGAGAGATAGACTTCACCATTGAGTTGCAACCCGGGACTGCACCGATCTCGACAACCCCATACCGTATGGCACCAGCTGAGTTGAAGGAGTTGAAGATTCAGTTATTGGAACTGTTGGATAAAGGATTTATTCGACCTAGTACTTCACCATGGGGAGCCCCAGCGTTGTTTGTGAAGAAGAAGGAGGGAACTCTTCGTCTATGCATTGATTATAGGCAGTTGAACCAGGTGACGATTAAGAACTGTTATCCCTTGCCTAGGATCGATGACCTATTTGATCAGTTGAGAGGTGCGACCTATTTCTCGAAAATTGATCTGAGATCAGGATATCATCAGTTGAGAATTAGAGATGAGGATATCTCTAAGACTGCTTTCAGAACCAGATACGGACACTACGAGTATGTAGTAATGCCATTTGGTCTGACAAATGCTCCAGTAGTATTCATGTGTCTCATGAACAAGATTTTCCAGCCCTACCTGGACAGATTTGTGGTGGTGTTCATTGATGACATATTGATATATTCAGCCAGTAGAGAAGAACATGAAGGACATCTCCGTATAGCCTTACAAGTGCTTAGAGACAACCAGCTCTATGCCAAGGCCAGCAAGTGTGACTTTTGGCTAGAAACGGTTAAGTTCTTAGGACACGTGGTGTCTAAGGAGGGAATAGCGGTGGATAACAGCAAAGTAGAGGCTGTGTTGAATTGGAAGTGACCAACCTCGGTATTCGATATCCGTAGTTTTCTGGGATTGGTAGGATATTACCGAAGGTTTATACCAGATTTCTCTATCCTAGCCAGACCAATGACCCGATTGACACAGAAGGGAATTAAGTTTGAATGGACTGATAAGTGTGAAAAAGTATTCCAAGAATTGAAGAAGAGATTGACCAGTGCACCTATTCTGATCATTCCTGAGAGAGATATTGGTTATCAGGTGTACTGTGATGCATCTAAAGAAGGATTAAGTTGCGTTTTGATGCAAGACAGGAAGGTTATAGCATATGGATCAAGACAGTTGAGGCTGCATGAGAAGAACTACCCTACCCATGACTTGGAATTAGCAGCCGTAGTGTTTGCTCTTAAATCATGGAGATATTATCTCTAGGGAGAGCAGTTCGAGGTATTCACTGATCACAAGAGCCTCAAGTATCTGTTCACTCAGAAGGAGTTGAACATGAGACAGAGAATATGGATGGAGTACCTAGATGACTACAAGTTTACCTTGTCATATCACCCGGGCAAAGCGAATGTTGTCGTGGATGCTCTGAGTCGGAAGGATAGAGCACAGAAAGCCAAGGTAGCTATGAAAGAATGGGAGATGGTGGATACGCTCAATGAATTTAACCTTAAACCCTCGACGGAAGGAGAGCAAGCGCGTTTGTGTGCTTTGATCGCGGAACCAGCTTTACACCGAGAAATTCTTCTAGCCCAGACGTTCGAGCAAGATTGTGAGTTTATCCGATCTCAGCTCCGAATAGGGAAGGAATTGACAGGATGGACAATACACGTTGCGGATAACAGCTTGAGATTTCGAGGATCGATATTCGTGCCAAATATTGGTACACTCTGAGAAGCGGTACTTCGAGAATTTCACCACTCGAATTTCGCTGTTCATCCAGGTAGCACTAAGATGTATCACGATCTACGAAGAACTTACTGGTGGGAAGGAATGAAGAAAGACGTGGCTAGATTTGTGTCGACCTGCCTTGTTTGTCAACAAGTAAAAGCCAAACACCAGAAACCCAGAGAAGATTTACAACCGTTACCGATTCCCAAGTGGAAATGGGAACATATTTTGATGGATTTTGTGACGGGATTGCCTAAATCGCTGAAATCAAACACAGCTATATGGGTGATAGTGAATCGACTCACCAAGTCAGCGCATTTTCTCTCGGTAAGGATGACCGAGAGCATGGAGGCGTTGGGAATGCTTTATATCCAAGAAATAGTACGAGTTCATAGTGTGTCTGTATCCATTGAATCTGATCAAGACCCTAGATTTGTCTCTCAGTTCTGGAGTGGACTACAGAGGGCACTAGGAACGAATTTGTGGCTTAGCACTGTTTTTCACCCACAGACAGATGGACAAATAGAGAGGACAATTCAGATCCTAGAAGATATGTTAAGAGCTTGTGCCTTAGATTTCTCAGGGAATTGGGATCGACACCTGCCGCTAGTAGAGTTTGCTTATAACAACAGCTATCAGGCTAGCATAGAGATGGCTCCTTATGAAGCTCTGTATGGTCGCCCTTGTAGATCACCAGTTTGTTGGACTAACACTGGAGAATCGGGATTATTGGGACCCGAGATGGTTAGAGAGACGACCGAGAAGGTCAAAACCATCCGGCAGAGGTTACTTACCGCTCAGAGTCGCTAGAAAAGCTACGTTGATCGGAGGAATCGCCTCTTGTCATTTTCAGAAGGAGATCACGTTTTCCTTAAGATTCAGCCCCAAAGAGGAGTGATTAGATTCGGGAAAAAGGGAAAGCTTTCACCTCGATACATAGAACCCTTCCAGATCTTGGAACGAGTCAGGGAAGTGGCTTATAGATTAGCTCTGCCGCCGCAACTTGATCGAGTACATATTGTGTTTCATGTCTCGATGCTCCGAAAATACTTAGCGCTGCCTACGCACGTACTTAATTGGGAGGATCTCAGCATCGCTGAAGACGCAACTTTTGAGGAAGAACCAGTGGAGATTCAGGACGTAATAGAGAAACGCAGCCGTAATAAGACGATTCGCCTAGTCCGAGTTTTGTGGAAACACCGAGGAATGGAAGAAATTACATGGGAAAGGGAAGAGGCTATGAAGATTAACTACCCACATCTATTTCCATCTATGGTGTAATTGGATTTCGAGGACGAAATTTGTTAAGGGGGATAGGTTGTAAAGACCCGAATTTTCGTAAATAAAAATTTCGTTAAATAATTTAATTATTTATTTTTAATTTTTGGATTTTTGGAATATTTTTCTATTAAAATATTATTTAATCCTTTTGATACGAATAAATAGAATTCTAGCCATGCATATACGCGTACGAGACCGAGTAACACATCCGTTACACCACCGTAGCACCCGGAGACCGATCTTAATACCCGAAACCTACCCAACCACTGCCTTTACTCCATCTAACTACATCGGTACGTCATTGACTTGTCACCTCCCCACCTTGGAACTTGGTATGGTGACCAAGTTAGAGAGAGAGAGAGAGAGAGAGAGAGAGAGAGAGAGAGAGAGAGAGAGAGAGAGAGAGAGAGAGAGAGAGAGAGATGCCAAGAGAGAGAGAGCTCAGTAGAGAGAGAGAGAGAAGTGTGTGTGTGTGCATGCATGTGTACTTTGCACATGCAAGGTTTAATGTTTGTTCACTTGCACAAGCAAGTGGACGGGTAGAGGAAGATTCCTAATCTAAGGTTTTGTACCCAAAACTAGTTAGAACAAGCCTTGTTATTTTTGGAGAAACCTATACATACCCACACAATACATGCATTTGTGTACAATCTACACAACCTAGACCTATTTATGCTAATCCTTGCACTCCAAGTCTCCATGAAACATGCTTCCATGTTTTGAGGAAGAATATTCCCCCTACTTATAGCACATTAGGGCTACCCCCATAGCCATAACTCCAAGCACATGCATATTTGTGTATAATTGCTCTTAAAAACACCCCGTAACAAAGGTGACCATGCAAAAACCTACACAACGAGAGGCATATTTTTCCCCATCCTTATTTCCCAAGTAGATACCTTGTATATCTCCATATTTGTTCATCTTTCAAGTGTAGAATAACCTAGAATCTAGCCTATACCCTAGCCTAAACCTAGAACACAAGTGGTGTACTTCCTATGTGCCAATTCAACACCACATTTACTCCTTCCACATGAAACTTTCGGCCAAGAGAGAGAGGGAGTGACTACCGAAAATTTCAAGAGAAGAGGGAGAGGTCACTTTGCTATAAATAGAACCCTCTTTGTTCATTTTGGGACCACATATACCCTACACTACTTGTTTGTCTCCTTATTTTCCAACAAACCAACCAACTTCTACCACCTTTTAGCCAACTTATTAGGGTCCTAATTAGCTACTTACTAAGTTAATTAGTGAGTAAGTGAGGTGTGAACACCCCGCGGGAATGCCCACGAAATTGATTGCGATTTGAGTTTTGAAAATGGTTTGATTGGTTGAATAGAGTCGCCACCCGGATTTGAGGACCATACCCGAGAAACCTTTTTGAAAAATGACTCTTTTGCCCTTGGAATAGAAAATATTTTACCAGTCTTTAAAATGAGATTTCTCGGATCCGGAAGCTAGGTTACGAGAGGGGAAGGGATTCAAAGCACCCCTCTCGCCCAGTGTGACCACCGATCTCTACTAAATGTTTGAAAAGATTTTGAAAATATTATTTGGATGGACCACAAACTCAAATTCATATGAGAGCACGTCAAATGCATCAAAAACATTAATGAGAAATGGGTGAATACTTGTGTAAATGTTATGCATGGATGATTTTCATACAAAGGATGCAAAAATTACACTAAAATACCCCCAAAATGCCTTAGAATATCTAAGAAACTGATCATAAGTGATCATCAAATCACACCAGGATAGGATCCAGGCGCCTGGAAAGAGTCAATCTAGGCGCCTAGATTGAGTCCAGGAGCCTGGAAAGGGTCAATCCAGGCGCCTGGATTGCCCTCCATACACAAACTCCAAAATCCCATTTCTTTTCCTTTTGCAGAAATCAACAAATGCAATGTTCTGATCAACTCATATGCATTCTGGAAAATGTTTGAAATCACAATAATATGACACCCCAAATTTATTCCAACTGTAATGGGATGTTACTAAAATGCAATGTTAAAATAATGATAATGCTCATTTTGAACCCCTAAAATAGAGAGATGCTTATGTAACATGGAAAATCCTATTTTGAAACCTTGGAAATTGAATGATCAGAACCTAAGAATAACACACAAGCTCATTTAGCCCACTCTCCCTCATGTAATCCTCTTTTAAAGCATGATTGCAAGCCTAAAATACTTGAAATGAACATCTATATGAAGATCAGAACATAAAATGTAAAGAAATAAAGATCAATACATGTAAATGATGTACCAAAAGCTGATCAAAATATGAAAGAATACAGAAAACAAAATGAGGAAAAAAAGGGGTCCAGGCGCCTGCATGGGATGAATCCAGGCGCCTGGACTCAATGCAGGCGCCTGGAAGGTGATGATCCAGGCGCTTGGATTGAACCTCTAATACACAAAACAATTTCTTCTGTTGATGATTTTCTGACCTCTTTCAAACCCTCTACTGGTATTGATGACCAAAGAGAGCTCGATTGAGTCCCCCTCAGGGCCTTTTTGAACACATTGGTAGGAAGAACTACCTCTTTTGGCTTGATCCAAGGCTTGAAATGGGTTTTTGGAATGAGTTTTTATAAGAATGTGGCTTCTGATACTTGGATTTACAGAGCTAAAAGGGTAGTTTATGAATGCTTTGATGGAATTTGGTTGAAGAGGATGAATGGATGATGATTCTATAGGGGAAGGAAGTGATTTTTAGGCTTGAAATGGGTTGAACTTGAAGGGTGATGAATGAATTGAAATTTCTGGAGGTATTTTGACAGAGTAACAACCAAAATGAGAGAGTGATTTCTCAGTCCCTCAAAATGAGAGGGTAGTGTTAGTTTTATAGGCAAAAAAGGGTCCAAAAAGGGCCACTTGGACCTTTCAAAAGGGTCATCTAGGGGGTGAGTTGTAGGTATAATGATCTCTCCCACTCTCCCTCTAACTGAACTCTGCAATAAAATCCTCCAAGATTGCATTCCCGCCCACTATCAACTTGAACCACACTCAACCTGGACTGATATCCAAGCGCCTGGACTGTGCAATTCCAGGCGCCTGGACTATGGAATCCAGGCGCCTGGACTCCTTCCAAGCGCCTGGATTTGGCCAATCCAGGTGCCTGAAAGACCAATCCAGGTGCATGTATTTCAAAGTCTTGGGCTATTCTAGGGTTTCAAGGGATGATTTTGGTAATTCTCTGGGAGGTTATTGGTGGGGTTTTTCAAGTTTTTGATCAAGCCTTGTGTGTCCACATTAGGCATTTTCATCATCGGGGAAGTTCTGAAATTTCGAGGGTCCGGATTGGGGTGTCTACATGAGGGAGATTAAGAGGTTCTACACCAAAGGATTTGCTTTTGGGCTTCCGGTTTACACCCGAAAATCAAGGTAGTTTACTAAACTAACCTTCTAATTAGTTATTTCTAGCTCTATTATGTTATCCTAATTAATTTTCTAAGCATGATTTTAGAGTTTGATTGGGTTAATTAGTGCATGTATTAAGTTACTAAGCATATTATTTAGAGTTTAAGTGAGAAGATTTCATGTAGAAAGATTAACAAGAATGTTAATGAGGTTCTAATTAAAGTGGTTCTTCATGAAATTGGAAGTGGGATTAGTAGGATTAAAGTGATTAGAAGTTGATTAGAAGATGATTAGAAGTGATTAGAAGGTGATTAGAAGATATGTATTTTCTAGACAAGGTTCTAACAATTTTATGATAATATTTCATGAAGGAACTTGTTGATTTAATAAATGGTTATTGTTATATTTAGTGAGGGAATTGTTCTTACTAAAAAGAAATATCTAGTGTTTTATGGAAATTTTTGTAAGAAAGTATGGAGTTTTTTTTATTATAATAAATATGAAGAGAGGATTTTTATAAATGTTTCCTAGAAATGTTTTACTAAATTATTTGTGAGTATATTTTATGGCTATGATGTAAAGAAAAGAAGCAAATGGAGTTGATTAAATTTTTATAGAAAGAAAATTGTGATTTTACTAGGAAAAAAAAATGTTTTATTTGAGTTATTAGAAAGAAAGTTTTCTAGAAATATAGAAGTATTTTTTGAGAGATTAAATACTTTTATTGGAGATAAATTTATGGCAAGAAATTTCTGGAAAAAGAAATTTGGAGTATTTACTTTTGAAGAGGAGTTAGTTGACTAATTTATTTCTTTAAAAAGAAATAAAATAGTTTTACAAGAGAAAAGGGAGAAATGAGATTCTTGATGAAGAGTAAAGTTTGAGAGAAATTAGGAAATATTATTTTGGAAAGAGTTAGTGCATTAAAGTGCATGATTTCATGTGGAATGATTTTTGAGGAAATATTAATTGCATGATTTTATGTGAGAAGATTTTTATTGGAGAAATATCATTTTTGAGAAAGTTGGTGTATTACTACGTATGATTTTATGTGGGAAATATGAGTTTTTGAAAGAAAATTATGGACTATTGCATGGGCATGATTTGAGCACGAGAAAATGAGCCGTACACGAAACGTTACAACACGGGGTTTCATTAATGGAATAACTGTTGACGAGAAAATAGAGATGAGAATGAAAATGAGTTTTGAAATGAGAAATGAAATTTTTCGAGAAATGAAATGAAATGAGATAAGATGAGATTTGGATGCCACCTCAAGTTCGCGGAGAGAACTTGGAGGAACGGTTTTGATGCGGTAGTGCAGCGAGAGCACCACTTCCGGTTCGCGGAGAGAACTTGGAAGTTTGGGCTAAGCATGCACAACACACGGTGAACGGACTTTGCAAATAGGTTGTTAAGTTCGGTGATGCAAAGCGGCCAGGACTGTTAGTGCGCTGTTACAATTGTTCCGGCTACGGACATATCAGCCGCAACCGCCCACACCCTAGGAAGGACGGACAAATGAGTTTTGGGATCCAACAGTCGGAGCAGTATCAGAATTTCAAAAAATAGCCTATGCAGCAGATAGCAAGGCCAGCGCCCCTGAACTAGTGGAATGGGAAGCAGCTTGATAAGGCACAGCCAAATGATGATGTGATGAATGATCGATACAGTAGCGCCGTTTGTGTCCCGCCCCAATTCCGCGGGGTGAACTTGGTGGTCAAAACTCGGCGGTATAATACGGTAGTGCTGTTTGAGTCCCGCCCCAGTTTTGCGGGGAGAATTTGGTGGTCAAAACTCAGCAGTACAACACGTAGTGAACGAACCTTATAAACAAGACTAGTTGAGTTCAGTGATATAAGACGACCGAGACTATGTCGTGTGTGACGCGAAGTGGACGGAACCTTACAAACAGACTGGTTGAGTTCAGTGATATAAGCTAGCCGGGACTTCGAGCGGAAAGGTTGGTGACCGTTAGAAAGGGTAAGTAGAACGGGCCAATAACTTTCGAGTGATGGGAGATGGATGAAATTTGAAGAAGAATGCTAATATGAGAAACTGATACGAGAAACTGACATTGCACTCTGATTCTAAAAATAATACGAGACACTGATTTTATAACGTTGCACTCTGATTTGATTGACATTGATATTTTGACACGCTTGAAATTACTGTGATATTTTGCCACCTTCTATATTGTTCTGAAATTGCTAGTTTAAGGTTAGGTAGAACTATCTATTGAGCGTCCTCGCTCACGGTGTTGCACTTGTGTGACCCTGGCATAATACCACGATATTGCTTTGCGACTCTGACGTATTATGTTAGACTATAGAGATGAATAGGAGTACTATGACTGGAAGGCCTGCGGAGCAGAGCAGGATACCACCGGGAGGGACGGCCGTGCAATGGAGTAGAGAATTCCTAGTTAACCCGTAGAGAATAAATGTAATAGCAGGGAGATCTATGTAATTTCCTTCTGGAATACTGTTGTAAACCCTATTTATTATTTATGTATTCTTTATTAACAAACCCAAATTTTAGGGGCGTTACACTAATTTTAGTGACGGTAGCCTTTTACTATGAGCTACATATTGTGACATATAGTCTCAATAATCTACTAGGAACCTCTGTTTTTGTTTACTAACATCGCACTTTCCACTTTCATTTAGAGTCTTATAAATCGTTTTCTCGCCTTATGTTGGTGAGTAATCTTGACCCCCACATGGAACCACTTCTTTTTCAGATAAAGGTTTTATTGTTTTGAGCATACAGGTGATTCTTGATTCGTGTGGAAAGCTTTAGCTGCACACAAAGCTTCTGTGGATAATCATTGTATCTTGGGAGTGGAATGTCATACAACTCGGTGCAAGTAGGAACATATCTTCTCTTAGGAGAGCGCTTTACGCGTGCCTCGATTAATATAAGTTTTCTCATACTCTTATACTTTTGTTTGTAGTATGGTCATATTATTTGTTTGTTATGTTGTTACTCTCCAAATAATCATTAGAATTTCTGTAAATTTATACAATTGGAGATAACAACATAACAAACAAAAGTCGGCTTAGGTGGAGTTCAAAGCCTAGATTAAAATCGGCCTAAGCAGCTGACTATTCAGTCCTTTTGGTGCTCCTCTTCTGCTTGACTACCGTCTAGCAAATTTTAGAACATTAATAGCTATTATTGAAAGGAAGGAGTACAAAAGAATTACCTTGATTTGCACTGCATGCATTTTGGATAGCTCCAACCTGTCATCAATGAGAAGGGGCTACCAGAGAAGAGCCTTTCAAGTTAGCACAAGGTGACTGCTTGAAAACCATACAAAGGGTTTCTCCTAATTAAACAACTCTTTTGAGTTGGAGTAGGCAGGTCATTCTTGGCTACCAAACAAAGACTCTTAATCTTCATGTAAGACCTCTCTTCCTCTAGTAATCCATACTACGGATCTATCTTGTTCTTCAATATATATTTCTCCAGATTGGGATGTCAATATTTTGTTTTCATGCATGACCCCCTCTATTTATAGCCAATGAAGAAACATACCAATACTCACTGACAAAAAAAAAAAAAAAGGTGCATGCAGCTCCACCCTCCATCAATTTGCACTTGAGAATCTCTAATAGCATGTGAAAAGAGTTACAAGAGTCAAAATTTGGCCAAAAAGGAACCAAAATGCCCTCCCAAGCCAATGCATGGGAGAATTATTTAGTGTCTCAAAACCTCCAATACCTCCAGGAGTGGAGCTAGAAATTGTGGTTAACAGGGTCAAACGTTTGTTCCATATGCACCATATTTTTTCTATTTACTAATCCAAAAAAGAACTAAGAGGTTAAGTATAAGGTATATGCATAGTGATAATCTGAGTTCGCTTTAAAATTGGTCCCAGAGATTTATTATATTTTAAAAATAATATACCTCATTCGTAATACTATCAACTCTCAAAAAAAAAATTGAGACAACTTACAAAATTTTTTGTGAGATAAAAATAATAGAATTTGACTACAAGCTACCAAATATCCTCATGAGAAATCAGTTGGATCCATGACTAATTTTACAGATTTCAGTGACTGTACGGTGTTAGAGGACTTTGGTACACCATGCATGTGGCGGTGCTTGAAAGGCATTGTATTCTTTCTCCAAGCATAATTTGATACCGTCAAACTTCAGGAAATATTTGACATAAGATTTGCAATACCGTCAAACTTCGGGAAATATTTGACATAAGTTTGGCTACATTTGGCATCATTGCCAGTGTTGGGAAAAAAAATACAGTGGATATCACAAACTCCAAGGAACAATATCCATTGATATATATATGAACAGATTACAAAGTATATAAACGAACTGGAAATCACAGAAACTTGAAATCAGAAATACAAACATTGCCGAGTTGTGTGAAACCACACTCTCCTTAATAAAGATGCGCCGACTACCATGGGTGTTGTAGGACGAACCGACGTCTTTGTCCCAGGATAAAACGGGTAGTAGCAAAAACCACCGGAACACCACTGTTGGTAGCCTTGGCGAACTGACTGGCGTTTGCCTCTCTCTCTCAAAGACGAATTTTAGAACTTGTAGTGTTACACGAATTTCTGGTACAGAAAACAAAGGCCAAAGTTGCCTTTATATAGCTGAAGAAGGAGCTGAAAACATCAATATGGAAATAATGGAGGAGCCTCCCCATTCAATAGCCAAATTGAATTATGCAATTCAATACTAAAATCTGTAACTCCCACCTTCAATTTGAATTTGAATAGGGGTATGAATTCTGCCATAACCACGACTTTCATGAAGGGAGTTACCCAGCGTTTATTACGTAACGATTGTATCCGTGGGGTTGACTTGGTTGTCCTGATTTCATTCACATATTTCCAACAGCCAGAAATAGTGGTGGAGTTGCTCAGATTTGTAATTTTAGTACATGTAAAGCGCTATCGACTATTTATGCAGAAGCTTGGGCTATTAGAATTATGTGTGGCATGGCTATTGATATGTGAGTCTAATTAGATGCAATTTTCGAGTTGGATTGTCACGTGATTATCCACAGTCTTACCAATGATAATTCCCAGTACCCATGGGAGAATGGTACTTTGATCGAGGATATCAAATGCTGGCTAGTTCGAGACCATGGTCGTTTGTGTGGTGTTGTTGTGAGAAGAATAGATCAACTAATGATCTTGTTAATTTTTAACTTCAGTCCACATATTAATGATCTTGATTCTTACTACATAAGGATTCAGCTTCTTGTTTTTTGGGGATTGCACTGTGCAAAGTGGTGGCCATTGCAATCCGATCCATACAATTTTTTGCCCCCGTGAAAAAGAAGTTTTAAAACGTAAAATTAAAGAGTAAATTATCTATATAAAAAAATATTATATATATATTTTTTACCAGAAAAAGTTGGGATGTCACATATCACATTCCCTCTCTTAATGTTGTTTGTACTATTTTTCCGCCAAGGTAATCATTGTGAGTGTCAAGGTTCGGCTCCTTTCTTCGATATTTTGATTAATAAAATTCTTTTTTTCCATGCAAAAAAAAAGTTCGGTTTCCTTTCTGTACGAAAATCCAACGTACAAAATATCACTTGCCCGAAGATTAGTTTAAGTTCAGTTTCTTTCGATACGAAATTTTGACATCGGACCAATTACCAATAGCTCAAATATTGATTTCTTTTTTAGAACTACCTACTTACACTATTTTTTTTGGTTTGTAGTATTTTTTCTCAAGGTTTTGATTCAAGTAAGTCCCTGCATTCAATCAATCAATAGATTGGTTCAAGCTTGGCTCCTTTTAGTACGAAAATTTGGCACACCAATTATGTATAGCTTAAATATGGGTGTTCATTTTTGAAGTACCTACTTACAATCATCTAATCATCTAATATGGTGTCCTTCATGATATCATATATTAGTACGTTTCATTTGAAAGTGATTAAGTAATGTAAGTAGAAAGTGATTAAGTAATGTAAGTAGGTACAGATATATAACTTAAAACTAGCGTTGTGCCCTTTCGATGCACGGAGATGGAAAAAACACATCATGGCCTTCAACTATCCAGACTAAAATGAGTTGAATCGAATTGACAATATCAGTCCAAATTATGTAACGAAACCATCACACGATAACTGGCAAGAGACTACAGCTAGCCAAATTTAAACTTGACACTTAATATGCCATCTACCTCAGTATATACAAGAACCTCTCGTATGGATCAAAATTCGTTCACGTTTCTTATCACAACAACAAAAAATTGACAAGTGCAACAAGTAGCGTTATATCCGGTTCTCAAATTTTATTTGCAAACAAGGGGCCACAATTATGTTACAAGTGGCTTAGGATAACTAACTTCCTACCAGTATGTCAAAAATAATTGTTTCAAAAAGGTGGTGGAAGTGGAACAACTTATTTTGAGATAGAAAACCGAGATAAAATAGTCCAAATTTCCAAATAAATTTTCCATCTAACGTACTAATATGTGAATCAGTGAGAAGAGATTTAGGGGCTACCATGAAAGTGAAGAGCCTGTCAAGTTAGCACAAGGATTTCTCCAAATTAAACAACCCTTTTGAGTTGGAGCAGGCGAGTCATCCATACTATGGATCTATCTTGTTCTTCAATATATATTTCTCCAAATTGGGATGTCAATATTTGGTTTTCATGACCCTCTATTTATTGCCAATGAAGAAACACACCAATATTCTCACTGGCAAAAAGAAGTGCAAGCTGCTCCCCCCCTCCATCAATTTGCACTTAGAGAATCTCTAATAGCATGTGAAAAGAGTTGCAATTGTCAAAATTTCGCCAAAAAGGAACCAAAATGCTCTCTCAAGCCAATGCATGGGGAAATTATTTAGTGTCTCAAAACCTCCAATACCTCCGGGGGTGGAGCTAGAAATTGTGGTTAAAGGGGTCAAAAGTTTGTTCCATATGCACCATATTTTTTCTATTTACTAATCCAAAAAAATAACTAAGAGGTTGAGTATAAGGTATATGCATAGTGATAATCTAAATTCTCTTTAAAATTGGTCCCAGAGACTTATTATATTTAAAAAATAATATAACTCATTCGTAATACTATCAACTCTCAAAAAGAAATTGGGACAATTTACAATTTTTTTGTGAGATAAAAATAATAGAATTTGACTACAAGCTACCAAATATCCTTGTGAGAAGTCAATTGAGTCCATGACTAATTGTACAGATTTCATGTGAATGTGCAGTGTTAGAGGACTTTGGTACACCATGCATGTGGCGACGCTCAAAAGGCATTGTATTCTTTCTTGAAGCATAATTTGATACCGTCAAACTTCAGCAAATATTTGACATAAGATTTGCAATACCGTATTCGTCCCCTTACACTTCATCTCTACCTCTCTCCTAGAGGTGGTGATGATTTGAAAATTTTGGAGCGTTTTCCTCCTCCCGCAGTTTGGCTGCATTTGCATCATTGCCAGAAATAGTGGTGGAGTTGCTCAGATTTGTAATTTCAGTAGATGTAAAACGCTATCGGCTATTTATGCAGAAGCTTGGGCTCTTAGAATTTCGTGTGGCATGGCTATTGATATGGAAGCCTCAGATGCAATTTTCGAGTTGGATTGTCACGCGATTATCCACAGTCTTACCAATGATAATTCCCAGTACCCGTGGGAGATTGGTACTTTGATCGAGGATATCAAATTCTGGGCTAGTTCGAGATCATGGTTGTTTGTGTGATGTTGTCGTGAGAAGAATAGAGCAACTAATTGGTTGGCTACAAAGTCTTTAAAAGGTCTGAGTTTTTTTAAGCCAGGTTGTATTCCGCCTAGATTAGAAGTTTTTCTTTCCCAAGATAGGCCTTGTTGGTTTTCTGGTATCTTGCATTCTCTTCAAAAAAAAAAAAAAAAAAAAAAAGAAAAATTCTACTGCCATACTAAACTTGTTCCATTTACAGCTTAACTAGAAAGGCTCGTCACCCATAAGTTAAAATGATAGCTTTAACCCATATTGTTAATTTTTAACTTAAGTCCACATGTTAATGATCTTGATTCTTAACTTTAGCATAAAATCTTGAATTTACCAAATACCCTCATATAAGAAAACCAAACATAAGATAATAAAAAATAAAAAAAAGATTCTTGGATTCATATAGAAACACTATGTAACATGTCATCCCAATACATGTTAATGGACTCATTACATAAGGATTCAGCTTCTTGGTTTTTGGGGACTGCACTGTGCAAAGTGGTGGCCATCGCAATCCGATCCATACAACTTTTACAACTGTTTAATAGTTTGTCTTATTTACCAATGAACTGTATAATTTTGACACTCAAGGGCCTACTATTGCCCATAGACTCTCTCTCTAAAAATTAGAATCCCCTAGGGTTTTTATCCCTTCTTTTGCCGGCTACTTCCCCTCCGGCCTTCCTTCTTTCCTTTCTTTGACCCACCGCCTCACACCCTTTCTCTCGCCTTCTTCCTTTAGTCCTCTGGGGGTGGGGTTGCCGCCCCCTCACCCCACCCCCCACCGGTTTTCCCCTTTGCCAGCTTCCGTTTTTCAACCCATCGCCGTTTTGCCTCCAGCCCGGCTCCTCCACCTCCATCCATCAACACTCTCTTCAACCTCCTCACTCCGCCAGTCACCGTTACCACCGCCTGGGTCCAGATCTGACTTTGAGTTGAAACACGGGTGCTTTGGCCCCCTTCGGCGCAATAAAGTCCTCAGATCCGTAGGCGGCCGGACCAGGAACTTGGCTCTCGTTCTGGAGAAGCAGCGGTCAGTCAACTCGGTCTAACTTGGTGCATTTGTTACAACTCAGTGGGTGACTCAGTGAGTTGAATCGAGCGTTCTAGTCCCTGAGTCCGGATTTGCTGGTGTTTTTTTCATTTTATTTGCTTTGTTGTCTTTTTGGATTACATATGCGATGTATTGTATTATGGTTTGAGCTGGGCTCCCATTTGGGTTCTCTTCTGTTAACTTTTATTCGGATTCACCATCCTGTCCCGTAGGTGTCGGATTTGCTCCGGCAAGTGTGTCTAGGAGCCGGTGGCCTGTGTTAGCCTAATGATGTGCTTGTTTCATCTGTTAGTGAATTTGGTTTTCATTCCTATCTTTGATGTAATCAGTGCCGGATGGCTTTGTTATGGAATATCTTGACATGTTTCAAAAAGTTAAATTAGTCCTAGCTCCGCTTCAAATTGCTAAGACGGAATACGAATGCAAGAATTGAAAACAAAGCACTTATAATATACTGACAAAGAAAAATTGGCTGTTGCATGCTTTATATTAAAGGACACACATCAAGATCAAATTGATGCATTTTTATCAATATATACCCATTGATCAGTCCCCATAACCGGAGTTAATTCACGTGTACACGGATCAAAATGGCCACTCTTGGAACTTACGGAATCCCTTGGCACTCAACCACATAACCATGCCCCATCGAATGTGAATAATGATATCTCATATCACCTGATCTCGAGGCTACACATTATATACCCAAAAAAAAAGAGGCAAAACATTACAGGATAATAAAGGGGTTAATCCCCTGGTGGGATAATAAAGCCATTATGGACGAGTGCAGTTGTTTTGACTTTTGAGTGTTATATGCACCATTTTTGCTTTTTCCAAAAGAAACAATTGTTGATGATCAGCCGTAGCCTGCAAGGCAGCCTCTTGCCTGAGTCTTGCCTTGCACAACACAGATTCATAAGCAAGTCAAATGAAGACACATCTAACCAAAACAGAAGAGAAGCAAAGTGATCTTCTTGCCATCATTATGCCTATATAATCTGATGCAAGATAATGAATATAATCCCATGGCTGTTGTCTTCTACTCAACAACAAATTATTCTAATACCATAATATTTCCAAGCACGAAACTCAACAGTTTCAATCTGAACAAAACAAGATAACTAGGTCCAGTTCCAAGTTGAACAAAACAAGATAACAAGTTCAGTTCCAAGCTGAACAAAACAAGATTACTAGTTGCAAGTTTCAAGCTGAACAAAACAAAATTACTAGTAGCCATTTCAAGCTGAACATAACAAGATAACAAGTTCCTGCGTCCGGGGATCATCATCTAAAGTTTTTGCAGCCTGTCCCCAGCCCGTGCAATCGCATCATCTTCACTCTCTCCAGGCATTTGCACTATAATAACCGCAACATCCACAACTAACGGCAGCGCCTCTACGCCAGCATTCTCCTCATCATTCATCATTGAATGGGCAAATTCGAACATCTCAGCTATAATTGAGTCCTTAACGCCGTCTGGTAAAGACATATAATACAGATACAAAGACACGAAGCTCTTCGTTTCCTCTTCTTTAAAAAACTCAACGTGGTCAAAACAGAATGGTCTCATTACTGAGTACAGCTCAACGACAGCGTCATCCCCACCAGCATTACCATGGGCAAGTTTCTTGAGTTTATTACACAACCTCAGTTCAACAAATAAGCAGGGAGTAGGTTTAGGGTAAGGCTTGGCAAGTTTTTTGGGGAGAATGCTATCATCCTTAAAGCAGCGATAAGCATACTCAACATCCATGTTGTATGACCTGATACCAAAATACAAAACAGCAAAAATTATGTATGCAAAACAAATGAACAGGAATATACAACAACAACACACAACAATAACATAACCCATTTAGTCCCCAATAATTGGGGGTATGGGCGGGGGAAGGATAGGAGACAGACCTAACCTTTGGCAATAAATGCACAAAGTGGCTGCTCCCAGAATACCACTGAAACAGATGGATTGGAGACAGACCTAACCTTTGGCAATAAATGCACAAAGTGGCTGCTCACAGAATACCACTGAAACAGTGATCCCCCTATACCGTCGTGTTTGCTGCGGAATCATGCCCTCAAATCAAAGCCAAAAGGCATCAGAGAGGGCAGACCCAAGAATCATTTTGATTTATGTGCACATTACCATGCTTCTTTCATTCAGCATCCAGAGCATTGGCGTTGCACAGCATGAACAGGAATATAAGTATCAAAATTTGCTTCAGGCAGTGACCATAAGTAACAGTGAACAAGAATTGAGACATACAACATTACCCACCTTGATATGGATACAAACATCATATGAGAAGTACCTTGGAAAAATTGAACTACCTACTATGAGCAACTCCATCGGTTGCCAAGGCCAAAATTTGGCAACAAGTTTTGCTAAAAAAAAGTCTCCATTAAAGAGCTAAACTCAGTGCCAAATTAGGGGCAAAACCATCTTTCGTGTCAAAAATTGGCTTTGCCAAACCTGCCACATAACCCTCGATGCTTATGATCAACTACTCTTTGATCCAACGGTACATAATGAGTAGTTGTGTGACGAAATGGCTTGGAACCAATGGATTTTTTTTGGCATTTCAACATTGTAAGAGCATCTCGAGCACACGGCTACACCCGTTGCAAAAGTCAAAATTTGGCAATACAAAACAGCTTTTAACTTGTTAGCTCTAAATTTTGGCAAAGCCATCTTTAATGGTAAATTTGGCACTAAGTTCGGCTTTGCCTAATTCTGATTGTGTGCAGATAAATTACCAAAAAACTATAAGCTAGAAGCTTTCACACGTGGCTGATCGAATAAGAGGATGTGCTAAGCCAATTTAGTAGTGTGCAGAAGAACAGAACAATTGCTTTCAAGATTGCAAACAAAAATTAATTCATTTTATTTTACGAAGAACTAGGAGTAATCAAGAAGGGGTACGGGGTACTCAAGAAACTAACAGACAAATGTGGTAAGTAAAATCAACTCTTGATGAGGGAAAATTCGAGAAGAACATAACAACTGGTTGCTTGTCAAAACAAAATTTGAGTCTGCAAACAAACTCCTAAATGCTATACATGCATCTATCCTAATATATAAAGGGAGAGCCTAAGTTGGAGTCCCCCTTTTCGAAACCCTGTCATATTTTCTCCCTTTTAAAAAATTACTACCACAGAATTTTTTTTTACACTCTAGCATTATCTATCTATACTATATAACGGGAGAGCCCAAGTTGGTGTCTCCCTTTTTTGAAACCCTGCCATATTTTCTGCCTTTCCAAAAATATCTACCACATAAATTGTTTTTAGTTTTTACACCTTAGCGCTATATAATGAGTGGTCACACTAAGACCAATTCGGCAAACTCACCAATCAATTTACTAACCCACCCACCCGCGATCGGATAGTTTTTCAGAAATGTTTCTACATGTTCCTCTCCCTTGGGCTTCATTGCCTAAACTCACCGATCAATTAACGGTACAACGCTTCCCTACAATAATTCTCAAAAAAAGCTAATTAAATTCATTTTCTATATGGTTTTGTTCACTCTCGATAAATTTTGATGAGTTTAGAAAGCGAAAAACTGATAGGGCTGATGGGAACGAATAATGAGGTGGCTGAAACTCAGTTTGATTTTACTTTTGTTTATGATCCTCAATTATTGTTGGTATTCTTTGATTTACGTCCACATGCATTACGTGTGCCCGGCCTCTGGTACATGTAACTTCCAGTCTCAACAGATCACAACAGGGGAAAAAACATATTTCCAGGACCAGAAATATATTTCTAATACCAATTGAGAGAATATAGGTTCATAATTCAAAAAGCACTAACCAGATGTTTTCCATAACCCGTTCAAAGAAGAACATACAACAACAACAACAACAAGAAGAAGGATAAATCATAAGTAAAATCATCAAACGGATCAAACAGATTTGGTTCATCAAATTCGTCTCAAAACCGAAACCCTAATTTTCAGAAACGCGCTTATAATCTAGTCGACTAACGAGACGAAAAACGTAACCAATCAATTATCACGAAACACGGAGATATGCATCCATCTCAAATATCAAAACACTACAAAAGATCGAAGCAAAAAGGCGTTAAAAAACGAAACGCAACAAACTGAAGCAGAAGTTCAAAAATCAAGCGGAAAACATAGATCGGAACCCTAAGTCGCAGAATATTGAAACTTAACTCTTCACAAAAGATTCACCCTTCACTCTCTCTCTCTCTCTCTGCGAATGAACATAATCTCTTCACTCTCTCTCTCTCTGCGCGAACGAAAAGAAGAAGAAGAAGAAGAAGAAAGAGTACCTGGTTTGACGATGAGGAAGTCAGGAAGATCGATCGACGATGACGATGACCATGACCATGACGATGACGATGACGACGATGACGATGAGATGACATGTCGTGAAATCTGAACGTATTTGATGCGGGCTGTTGGTTTATATCCATCTATATTAGTAAAAGGAATAGTCTTTCTTTGACAACGACATGGTATAGAAGTATATCATGGAAATAGAACACAAATTAATTTTTTAATATCAAGAGGATAAATCACCTCAATATTTTAAAGATGCCCCCGCTAGCCATGAAAGTGTCTAAACCCTCAAACCTAACGAAACCCCCAAACCTAATGAAAGTGTCTAAACTTAAACCCTATAGTACCCTATGAAAGTGTCTAAAACCCTAGGGTACCCTATGAAAGTGCTTAAACTACTAAAACCCTATAATTGAAAAGTGCACCATAAACCTAAATTCTAGGGTATCCTATGAAAGTGCATAAACAACTAAAACTTTAAAATTGGGAGTGCACCATAAGTGCCTAAATCCAAAATGCTTACGCCACTACAACCTACCCGAAGAACCTAACCCCCCTAAAATTAAACTCCAAAATTAAACTCAATCTCAAAATTAAAGAGACAAAAAGTTAATTAAAAGTGCCTAAAATGGAAATCCCTACCCACGCATGAAGAGGGGGGGGGGGGGGGGGGGGGGGGGGGGGGGGGGGGGGGGGGGGGTTGGAAAGTGACGAAATGACCTGTCATTTGTTTTTAATCATTAAAGGTATTTTTATCTAATATTGTCCTTTAACCCTTAAAAATTTCACATCTATAGATTGGAAGCTTTAAAATAAATTAGTCTGGACTAAACAACCTTTAAAACCAACTTGGCCTTTAGGCCAATTTTCTGTAAAAGGAAATGCCATCGTTTCACTTTCGCTTCAGAACCGTATTTCGCATTCACGTTTTCCTCTCAAGTTTTGTTTGGTGATTTGGCAAAAAAGTAAAAAAAATGGTTTTTTTTTGTTTTTTTTCATTTTGTCTTTATTCAAGTTTCTTTTTTGCATTTTTTGGTTTTGTGTCAAGTTTTCGTGGTTTATGGATTCGTCTCGTCAAAGAGTATAAAATTATGGTTAAAAGTAATAGTATTTTTTTGAATAAAGCAAAAAATAAACCAAAATAAACAAGTTTATTGGTTGAATTTCGGCTTTATTAAAAAAAAATTTAGTTTCGACCATAATTTTATACTCTTTGGATTCGTCTCGTCGAGACGAATCCATAAACCATGAAACCTTGACGCAAAACTAAAAAATGCAATTTTTTTTGGAATAAAGACAATGAAAAAACCAAAAAACCGTTTTTTGCTTTTTTGCCAAATCACCCTGAAAGGTTAATACCAGGATCTGTTTGGTTTTGTAGTTTGAAAAGTTACCGTTGGAACCAGTTACAAGTGGCCACCGCCTGAAAAACAGGGACCAAAAAAGGCCACGTATTTACCATCTGGCTTACGACTCCTTTCATTCCAATGTAGAGAACCTTGTCAGCGTTATCTGCCCCACAAAAAAAATAAATCCAAAACAGATTGAGAGATTAATTAATTTTGGGATTTCTCTCTAGATAGCTGGTCATCGTTATCACTTCTTCGTGCAGAACTAGAGTTTTCAGATTGTTGATTTCGGTCGCGCCGGTGTTTCTCTACAGTTCGCTGTTTCTTGGTGATTTGAAGAGAGCTATGGAGTGGCGGTGAGCGAAGGTGATTTGAAAGCTATTTCCTAGACTGGTGAGCATATAGTTTGAGTTTATTTTGTTGTAGCCTCAAATACATATGGGACATTTACCATCAGGTCACCCTTGAATCCCATAATTACCATCTGGTCAAGCTCAACTCTGAAAAATTCCCATCAACTCCCCAACCCGTATAAAAATGCCTAAATCATAGGGTACCCTATGAAAGTGCCTAAAATCCTCGGGTACCCTATGAAAGTGCCTAAAATCCTAGGGTACTCTATGAAAGGGCCTAAACCCCTAGGGGTACCCTACGACTAAGGTACCCTATGAAAGTGCCTAAAATCCTAGCGATATCCTATGACTAGGGTACCCCATGAAAGTGCCTAAAATCCTAGGGTACTCTATGAAAGTGCCTAAACCACTAAAACCCTATAATAGGAAAGTGCACCCTAAACCTAAACTCTAGGGTACCCTACGACTAGGGTACCCTACGACTAGGGTACCCTATGAAAGTGCCTAAAATCCTAGGGTACTCTATGAAAGTGCCTAAACCACTAAAATCCTATAATAGGAAAGTGCACTCTAAACCTAAACTCCAAAAAAGAGTGACTTACTTTAGTGGTAATTAAAAAAAAATGACCTACCTTATTGGTAATTAGACATCTCTTTTCTAGACCTAGAGGTAATAACACCAATACATATTCCTTCCTAATGAGCATTTTTCCGTATGCGAGAACAGCGAATTGTAGAGAAACACCGATGGAGTGATCACTACTGGATTAAACCATAAATACATGGTAACACCAACTCGATTAAACCATCATGCTGTTAATGTGTAAGTGCTACCATGTGTAAGTGTTAAACTGCTGATGTGCCCCTAAAGCATACGCCAGTTTCGGGCTCGTCTGTTCTTCTTCTTGATATGCGGAGAGAGGAAGGAGTGAAACTTCAGGTGTTGGAGCAAGGCAGGATCCATTAGTGATCACTCGACCCGGTTGGTCCTTACGACCAGCATATCTCATTTCTCTGGCGCCGCCACCAGGGCTCGTCTATTCTCTACCATTTTTGCAGTGGTTGTTGGCTTCGTATATCCCAACACCTCAGAGCTTTCCACCAAAGGGGTAAGTTGTGTTGTCTATTTAACGTTATTAGTTGTTCTGATAGGATTTTAAGTGGGTTTTGTATGAATTTCCTCCTATTTCTCGTATTATTATAATGATCTCCTTTGTTCGATAGTACGATTGTAACACGCCTGTTTCTTAGTCTAATGATGTAGTCTTGTCGCATTGTTGGGTGTTAAGTGTTCAATTGTTGATTGTCGAGTTATTGGTACTCTTGGTTATCCATTTACGCTCACTCGGTGTTTGATGTGGGATGCAAATTAGAAGTTGTCTTCATTTGGGCCGAATGGTGAATTGTTTCAAATGTTCCCTCCGCATATCAAGAAGAAGAGGAAAGACATACAGCGAGAGGTTTTAGCGCTGTCTAATGTAATTTCCTGTTCAAACTTGGAAGTGTTGCCTGTGACAGATGGTTTGGATATGTAAGTATATGCTTTTCTTTTGTGCAAGCAAACAGATACATGGTTAATTTGGGTTTGGGAGTAAGCTGTTAAGGATTTGCATCTATTTTTTTATTGGAAAAGTTTAGCTAGGGTTCAATTCAAAGGTGATTTGGGTAAAATTATACATGGTTTGAAGTGGAGATTCCTTCGAGGAAACCTGAAAATGACTTATGTATGCTTGAATCAACTTCTCTTAGCTGGCACATTTATGAAAGCAGCTTCACTTGTTAGATTCAATTCAATAATTGTTGATAGTGAAGTAACATGTTTGTTACTCGTTAGAGATGTAGTTTACACTATGGATGGTTTTAAATTTGATTTATAGGCTCAACTATTGACGAGAGTTTATCATAAAATCTTGGCTTCATTATAGGGTACCGTAATGAAGGTTCAAACATTGGGGTGATCTATGAATGTATGCCTTATGGGAAACTTACAAGAGATAGGGCCTAATGTTGAGCATCTTTTTGGTTTCTTGGATGCAGATGTTTGAATGTGAAGCAGCAAAGTTTTTGGACCATATGGATGCTGGAATTGAAGACTTTCCAACATGGGTACTTATCTTCTTTGGGTGTTTTGTTCTATCTTTTTCATCATATTTTGTGAATTGGGTACGTAAATAGATGCGTTTTATGATAAAAATTGAAAGTGAATTGATTATACAAATTAGGGTTTTGTGTCACGCACTCAAATTTAATAATCCAAATATAGATAATATCCATGTGGGACAAGTCAAAGTCTTACATTTACCCTTTGAATGGTCAAAATCAAAATAAGTACATTCTCGCCATAAATAATTCAACGAGTTCTAACAATGAGAACCCATAACCCAAATGCATAAGTATCAAGTTTTAAGAGTTATTACATTAACCAAATAGTCAAAGATTAACAAATAGAAGTTACAAAATCATCTTTCAAAAAGATGAGACAAAGATGGAAAATAACTTCATGCTCGATAAATCCAATGATATGCATCCACACTCCATGCATCCATCTCATGGGCCTTGCTGAGTACCTGAAAAATGGTAGGTTGAGCTCACTAGCCCAGTAGGAAAACTATTCTACTAACGCTAGGTGTATAAACATGATACATGCATGACAGATGGAGTATAATGAATGAGATAATCCATGTATGTGATTAGAAGGGGCAAACGAATGAAACCCGACCACCAAGTACCCAAATCTCCCAAAAATGTACCCAAGTATCCATAGTGTGTATCCAAGTGTTCCAAATGTGTCCACGTATCCCCAAAAAAATCCAAGTATCCAACAAAAGCCCATGTATTCATCAATTTCTCAAATCTCATGCCGAAAGCCAATTTTTTGCTAAAAACATCAAGATTAGTCCAAAAGTGCCATTTTCAATATTTCACAAGAAAACGTTCATAAATTTTCATAGGGACGTATCCCTCTGCCGGATTTTGTGGGCTTCGTGCACCCCTGTCCGATTTCGTGGGCTCCGTGTACCCCTGCCGGATTTTGTGCGCTTCGTGCACCCCAGCCGGATTTCGTGGGCTCCGTGCACCCATGGCTAGGGACACCAAATGATGACCCTAGTAGTCACATTTTGTCATTTTATCATCTCAAAACGTTTTGTCGTTCAAAAACTTCCATATGTCTCATTTGTTCCAAAAATTCACCATTTTCGCCAAAAGGTGCCAACCGATGCGTATCCAATACATAAGACCAAAGGATTTGTTAAATCACATGTCCAAAGGTTAGTTTTATGATTCCAAAGTGAATTCGAGGTTTGAAACGAAGGTATGAGTCAAAAACACGAAGAAACGGACGATCGGGGGCCAAACGGGCATCGGGGGACAAGCTGGGACAAAGCAAAATTTCGCGAGCTTGCTGGAAATCCCACCCGGGCGGCTCCCAATCCTGCCCAGGCGGCTCGGACAGATTGTACACTGTGACAGATTTTGCAAAAATGCTTCAAATGGTCCCAAACTTCATCCTAAGTCATATTTTGATGTTTTAGGCCAAAAATTGGAAGTGTCAAGCAACTAATGGACATGAAGGGAGGGTAAAACAACCAACAATTACATCAAACAACTACTCAATCCATAGATCACAAACTCAAAATGAACAAAACCCATTTAGGAAGAAAATTCATGATTTTGAGAAATTGGAAGAGCAAGAGGGAGATATATGCAACATATCATATAGATACAACTAGAGGGAGTAGAATTTGTTCTCCTACCTCAAGATTTATGCTCCAAAGATGATGAGAAGGCAAAACCCTAGAGCTTGAGCTTCCAAACCTGAAATGCCCCCTTCCAAGGCGAAACCCATGCAACCCAAGCTTGTAATCACGTAGAGGAGAAGGTTTTATGGTAGAACCTTGAAGAAATTTGATTTTGGTTGAGATTTGAGGTGTGTTTAAGGAAGATTTTTGAGAGGGGGAAGAGAGAGAGAGAGGGCAACGGCTGATGTAGAAGAGAGGGGTGTGTTTTGTGGGAAAATTTTACACTACACACACTCATATACACATATTCACATAGCACTTACCCCCTTGGTGTTTCAAAAGTATTTTAAAGAGACCCAAATGCACTCCATTACCAACACATTGACCCCTTTAAATCAAAATTTAATTCCTCACATTAACCCAATATTAATCCAGAAAAATTATGCAAAATTACGGGTCCTTACATTTTGTGAGATCCCCATCACGCTAGATTCTTTCATATATGTGTGTGTGTAAGGTAGATCTATGCGCTTCTCGTATGGACCAAGGGTTGTGCAAGAAATTTCAAAGTCCTGCTTGTATTAATATTTATGTGTGTGTGTGTGTGTGAGAGAGAGAGAGAGAGAGAGAGAGAGAGAGAGAGAGAGAGAGATGAGCAAACAAATTTAATACGTGTGCATCATCATTGATTGTGTCTTGTAGCAAGTCTGGTATGAAATTTGAGGTTTTCTTATTCGATTTTGTTAGGTTCTCTTATTCAGTTTTATCCTACATATACTAAATCCTTTCTTGTTTGTATGGGAAGGTGTTCTGAGTTGAATTATGCTTTTAATTGCAGAATTGTTCAGGCGTGCCAAATGTTGATTTTGGTTTAACTTGAGAGCTTACATGCCCATTAGTATTTGATGTGACAGTGGTGATTCCAAAGGCCAATCTTGCAAGAAATTGTCGAAGGGAGGTTTTTTCACCATGTATTTATTGTTAACGTGCATGTCAAATATTGAAGAGGTCATATTTTTCAGCTTTCTATCTGGAGAGAGTGAACACCATCCGATGTCCATGTGGATGTTGTGAGGCAGGTTTTCCAAAATGCAACACCCTGCAATAACATATGTTTGGTTTTAATTTTTGACAATTTGTTATGGTCTAAATATGCCTGAAAAAACAGCAATATTTATCAGCAATCCAGAAATGGAATGGAGATAGTCTTGGTTACATTTAAGGGTCAAGTTGGTAATTTTTCTTACATCCCCCCCTCCGGGAGCCCAGGTAACATATACACCCCCAAAATAAAAAGCCTTGGATACTAGAAGAAAAACACCTATACCTAACAGGATTAAGTGAATCCCTAAAGTTGTGGTCATTTTATTTCTATCTTTCCATGCATAACCGAAGAAAGGAAAAGATTCTTCAAGAGTCTCAAGTCCTAGAAGTGCATGATAAATACCGCCAAAGCCCAATATTGCACAGCAAATTAAGTGAAGTACTCCGGATACAAAGTATGGAAAGGTGTCTATATCTTCTCCACCATGACCTACCCCCACCCTAGAGTAGCTCGGTGGGGAAGTAAAATTTAATCTGTGTTCATACATAAGCTTCTTGGGTAGAAAAAGAGTCACTTCAGATAGGTTCATCGCTCCAGCCTAGAATACAATTAATTCGACATGGGCTACATGAGCCCCTAGTAGTTTAGCGGATAAATTGATAAGTTGAGCATTTCCGGCCCACTAAGCGAAACGTGTAGTTTTTGGGTCATGGCTAGCTAAAGCTAAAGTTCCATTAAAGAGCGTTTCCATGGGGTAGAACCTCCTCCGGGAATATAAGGTTTTCATGAGGCTAATCTTGAGCCCCATCCAAGCACCAATATGCTCGTTTAAGAGAATGTTTATGGTGTAGAAAGTCTCAAATTCAGGATCTTCTGCTACATGAATTTCTTAAGAAACGAAGTCATAGGTATGCAGGTGCAGGGCTAGACCGACTGCTCCAAGAGCACTCATCCATGAACCGGTTACTGGTTCAAATAACATAAAGAAATGTAACCAACGTTTATTGGAAAAAGCAACCCCAAAGATTTGGGGCCAAAAGCCGTTGGCAGTGACCATTGAATAAGTTTCTTCGCCTTGAGTTGTGTTAAAAGCCCAGAACATATTTGCACCATCTCCATCTTCAGATAAAGTATTTTCCATGGCAGTGCCATGACTATTGCATAGCATAGCAAAGCCGCGCCCAATACACCGACAACTCTCATCATATGAAATAGGTTCAACGTCCAATTATGAAACTCTTGAAAAAAAAAAAGGATGAATCAAAATATAGCTGATACACCAAAGTTGAGCGCAAAAAAACCAACCAAACTGACCGAGTGGATAAATCAGGAATACAAAAACAAAAACAACAATTGGTCTAGAGACTGCAATTGCATTATAAGGTCGTAATTGAACAGATTGAGCAAGTTCGAATTGACATAACATGAAACCTATTAGTCCACAAGCACCATGAAGAGCAACAAAAGTCCACATACCACCTAATTGACACCAACGAGTAAAATCTCCTTGTGCTTCAGGACCCCATAGTAGCAACAAAGAATGGGCTAAACTATTAGCCGGAGTAGAAACAGAGTCCCCCCCCCCCAAGGGCGATTGTAGGGTCAAGTTGGTAATTTTTCTTACATCTCCCCCTCCGGGAGCCCAGGTAACATATATGCTTGCGAGCAAAGATTGTATCTCTGAGTGCTTAACCCCAAGCATAGGGCTATGGTATAGCTTGCAAGTATATAACTTGGTGAGTCCGAGGTCGAACCCACAAGGAACGATTTTCTGGAGAGAAAAGAGCTTATCGGTCTAAACGGTGATTTTTAGCTGTAGGTAGCCAACCCTTTTGTTTCTTGATTTTTGGTGAAAAAACTAGGATTTCCGACTTAAAATTGAAACAATGACTTTGATTAAAATTAAATTAAGAGGCTCGGGCCAAATTTCACATCACCTATAACCTAAATAGATCCATGATTCTCACAATTTTACACGATAGAGCCACACGGTAATTGTGCACTCTCTAGGAAGATGATTCAATGGTTTTTTTTTTCTTTCCGGTGTTTGGTTTAATCAAGGCTCGATCGAAAATTTGTTAAACCCTCAAAATGACATCGATTTAAGTATTATGCCTGCCAATTTGATTGTCGATGCAAAATAAAAAACATAACAACCTTGAGTTTTAAATCGATGGCTACGAGCCCGGATTAAACACAAACAAGCTTTGTTAGCACTGGTGTGAGAATCACGAATCCACTTAGGCCATAGGGTGGTGATCACCCTAGGCCGAGTCTATGACTACTCCTCCATTGACAAAGAACTCGCCAAGGAACAGCTAAAAATTACACTAGACATTACGGTTTATTAAAGTGATTAAAAAGATCGGTCCTAGCATGTACCAAAAAGATGTGTACAGCAAAGTTGGCCAAAGACGCTTAACTGTTGTCACGAACGCTATGAATACGACTAAGAGTTGGGAGAAAGCCAACAAAACAACAAGCAATCACACAACACAAAGATATACGTGGTTCCCCTAAGATTGAGGTACGTCCACGGGCGAGGAGAGAGAGAGAGTTCACTATCAATAGTGAAGAAGAGATACAAAAAGCCGGCTATGATCTGTAACTCTGGAGAGGCCACAATATGAGAGATAGCCAAAGGATCCCTAAAAGCCTCTATTTATAAGAAGCACAATCAATAGGAAATCCTAAACACAATAGGAAATCCTAAACACAATTGGAAATCCTAAATGCAATAGGAAATCCTAAACACAATAGGAAATCCTAAACACAATTGGAATTCTCCCAAAAAAGGAAAATTCAAGGCACAATTCCAACAATTCTCCACCTTGACTTGAATTCTACTGAACCCAAATCACTAATTATAGCAACCCTATTCTGTCTCTACCGCGCCACAATGCCCCCAAGGGGCGATCAACTGCAAATACCAACCAAGCCCAAGCAATGTTTGAACTTGGCAACCGAAACCGGTTTAGTCAACATGTCCGCTTGGTTATCCGCCGTTCCCACTTTTTTCACCTCAACTTGCTTCTGTGAGATGATCTCTCGAACAAAGTGATACCTGACATCAATATGCTTGGTCCGTTCATGATACATCAGATTTTTAGTCAGATGTATAACACTCTGAGAGTCTCAAAATACTGAAGTAACCCCTTGTGCAATACCAAGCTCGCAAAGAATTCCTCTCATCCACAATGCCTCCTTTACAGCTTCGGTAATGGCCATATACTCTACTTCTGTTGTAGACAGCGCGACCGTAGCCTGCAAAGTTGCTTTCCAACTAATGGCACTTCCGGATAGAGTGAACACATAACTTGTCAGAGACCTCCTCTTATCATGGTCACCGGCAAAATCTGAATCAACATAACCAACAACTTGATTACCCAGATTAGAAACCCCATACAAAAGACCCACATCTGCAGTCCCTTTCAAATACCGAAGTATCCACTTCACAGCCTCCCAATGTGCCTTTCCCGGTCGCCCCATATAGCGACTTACGACACTAACTGCATGTGAAATATCATGACGAGTACATACCATGGCGTACATAAGGCTCCCAACTGCGCTCGAATATGGAAACAGAGACATATTTTTCCTCATCCTCCGACTGAGGTGATAATTCTGCTGAAAGTTGAAAGTGTGCTGCCAAAGGGGTACTGACTGGCTTCGAGTTCTGCATGGCAAAGCGCTCAAGCACTTTGAGAACATATGACTTCTGATTCAAGAACAACTTGCCATCTACTCAATTTCTGCTAATCTCCATACCCAAAATCCATTTTACTGCACCCAAATCCTTCATCTCGAATTCACCACTCAACTGCTGCTTCAACCTGTTGATTTCTGATACACTTTTGCAGCAATAAGCATATCATCAACATACAAAAGTAGATAAATAAATGAACCATCTGGAAGTCTCCGAAAATACACACAACTGTCATACTCAATCCTAGAATATGATTGGCTTATCATGAATGTATCAAACTGCTTATACCACTGCCTAGGAGACTGTTTTAAGCCATATAAAGACTTACAAAGCAAGCATACATGATCTTCCTTATCAGAAACAACAAATCCCTCTGGTTGATGCATATAAATCTATTCCTCAAGCTCCCCATGCAAAAACGCTGTTTTGACATCAAGTTGCTCTAACTCAAGGTCATAACAAGCAACAATAGCAAGTAAAGTGCGAATGGAACTGTGCTTTACAACTGGTGAAAATACCTCATTGTAGTCAACACCTTTCTTTTGACTGAATCCTTTCGCCATTAGCCGAGCTTTGAACCGTGCCTCTTCAACCCCTGGAATACTTGGCTTGCACTTGAAGACCCACTTGCACCCGACAATCCTCCTATTTTTCAGCGGTTCCACTAACTCCCCTGTCTGGTTCTTCTGAAGAGACTCAATCTCCTCACTCATAGCAACACACCACTGTGCACACTCATTGCTCGAAATAGCTTCCGCATAGCTAGAAGGCTCATCATACTCCACTGTTTCAGCAACTGATAAAGCATAGACCACAATCTCAGAATAAGCCGAATATCTTTCAGGAGGCCGAATCTCCCTCCTTGGCCTATCTTTAGCAATAGTGCGTGATTGCTCTGCTAGTACATCATCATCTGTGTCTGAACTCTTGAACTCCTCTTCAATTGGCTGATTACTGTCATTCTTCCCTTAGCCAGAAGATTCATATAACAACTCCACCTGTTTTGGAACCCTCGGTTCCTCAACTGCATCTTTAACATGCTTAGACCCCTTAACCATAAAGTTTTCATCAAAAGTAACATCTCTACTAATTAAAAACTTAGAGGTTTTCGGACACCATAATCTGTACCCTTTCACACCTGCCTGGTAACCCAAGAAAATACACTTCTTGGCACGTGGCTCCAACTTACCCTCATTCACATGAGCATAAGTTGGACACCCAAACACATGCAGTACGGAATAATCAGCCTTACGACCCGACCATACCTCAAACGGAGTCTTACACTCAATAGCAGTCGACAGAGACCTGTTCACCAAATAGCAAACTGTGGAAACGGCTTCAGCCCAAAACTCTTTGCCCAATCCGGCATTGGACAACATACAACGCGCCTTCTCCAAAAGGGTCATGTTCATTCGTTCAGCCACACCGTTCTGCTGGGGGATTTTCCTCACTGTGTGATGTCTCACAATGCCCTCATCACTGCAAAACTTATCAAATTCGCCAAGACAAAACTCCATACCATTGTCAGTTCTCAAACGTTTTATTTTCTTACCCGTCTGATTCTCAATCAAAATTTTAAACTGTTTGAATGTACTTAGAGCATCACTTTTATGTTTTAGCATATACACCCAAACCTTACGAGAGAAATCATCAATAATACTCATAAAATATCAAAAACCACCTTTAGAAGTTACCTCAGTGGGACCCCAAAGATCCAAGTGAAAATAATCCACCGTGCCTTTGGTGCGATGAACAGCTGTACTGAATTTGACCCTGCACTGCTTGCCGTAGACACAATGCTCGCAAAAATCCAGTTTCTCAGTTTTTTGCCCACATAGTAGACCTTGATTGCTCAAAACTGTCATCCCTCTCTCGCTCATATGCCCAAGACGCATATGCCACAATCGAGTCAAATCCGAACCCAAAACCTTTGAAGAAGCGACCGCTGCTGCAGAACCCGTAACTATACTGCCCATGAGTGAATAGAGATTGTTACGCTTCTGACCCTTCATCAGCACCAAAGCACACCTTGAGACCTTCAAAACTCCACCTTCACCAGTGAAAGTACAACCAATGGAATCTAGAGCACCCAAAGAGATAAGATTTTCTTCAACTTCTGAACATGCCGAACATCCGATAAAGTCGTCATAATACCGTCGTGCATCTTGAGTTGGATCGTTCCACAACCAACAGTTTTGCAGGGCATGTTGTTGCCCATTAAAACTGTGCCACCATTGACCGCCTCATAAGTGGCGAACCACTCCTTTTGCGGACACATGTGATATGAACACCCAGAATCCAAAATCCACTCGGTATCATAGCGAGAATCTCCCACTGTAACTGATAAAACAGTATCTAACTCATCCGAACTTTCGGCAACCCCGTCAATATTTTTACCCCCTTTCTGGTCCTTTTTTTCCTTCTCCTTGAGTTTTATATAGTCTCTTGCCCAGTGCCCCGGTTTCTTGCAATAATTGCACTTTTCCTTTTTCTTATTTTTAACTGCTGATTTGGATCTTTCTCTATTACTCGTACCACCCTTTTTTGTCGTTCTTCCCCTAACAAACAATCCCTCCGCATGATCATCAACCTCTCCTGACACCTTTTTCCTCAACTCTTTCGAATGAAGACTGGCCTTAACATCCTCCACGGATATGGTGTCTTGCCCATACAATGAGGTTATAACAAAATGTTCATACGATGGCGGTAAAGAACATAACAAAATTAGGGCTTGGTCCTCCTCCTCGATTTTACAATCAATATTTTTCAGGTCCATCAAAATACGATTAAACTCGTCTAAATGATCCTCAATTGGCATACCTTCACGCATACGAAAAGTATACAACCGCTGTTTCAGATATAACCTATTCGTTAGGGATTTCGTCATATAGATGCCTTCCAACTTCAACCAAATACCTGCTGCTGAAGTTTCTTCTTCCACCTCGCGAAGAACATCATCTGCTAGACTCAACTGAATTGAACTCAGAGCTTTAGCATCCATGTCTTCCCAATTTTCCGCGCTGATGCAGGATTTTTCCTGCCCCTGCAAGGTCTTGTCTAATCCCTGTTGAACTAGCAAAGCCTTCATCTTAACCCTCCAAAGACTGAAGCTGCTGCTCTGCCCATCAAACTTCACAATCTCAAACTTAGCCACCATAGCCACAATCGGAAACGAAACCCTAGTTTTTCAACCAGAAGCTCTGATACCAGTTTGTTGTAACGAACGCTATGAAGGCGACTAAGTTGGGAGAAAGCAAACAAAACAACAAGCAATCACACGACACAAAGATATACGTGGTTCCCCCAAGATTGAGGTACGTCCACGGGTGAGGAGAGAGAGAGTTCACTATCAATGGTAAAAAAGAGATACAAAGAGCCGGCTATGATCCGTAACTCTGGAGAGGCCATAATATGAGAGATAGCCAAAGGATCCCTAAAAGCCTCTATTTATAAGAAACACAATCAATAGAAAATCCTAAACACAATAGAAAATCCTAAACACAATTGGAAATCCTAAATGCAATAGGAAATCCTAAACACAATAGGAAATCCTAAACACAATTGGAATTCTCCCAAAAAAGAAAAATTCAAGGCACAATTCCAACATTAACCTTCAATCTTTTTGGAATTCACAACTAGGACTAATCTTATATTCGGGTCCGGTGTGAGAAACAACCAGTAAGTTGGCGAACTCTCACAACCAAACCTCAATCTTTTGTTTTAACAGAAATTAAACTAAGTATTGAAAAGATGAGGAAATTGAAATGAACTAGAAATTGAAATTATAAAAGTAGATACTTTTAGATCACAGTAAATATTTTAACTTTCGTGGAAAACAAAACAACAAACAACAAAAATATAAACTAACTTCCAAAAGGATTTCAGAGAAACTAAAGGTGGAAGTTTGCTCTCGGCTTCTAGGCTGGGGAAAATAACAAAGGAAAAGGGAAAGTTGTCTCTCTTTTTCTCCTGGTGCACTCCTACTTATAAGCAAATCCCCTGGCCAAATATAGAAATTGACGAAAAGAAGCCAAGGTGGGCCTTGGCTTTATGGCACTTTGACATTTCAGCTCTAGGATTAGTTGCCAGCCTTGCATTGACTGGGTTCGCGACGCTCTCGACTGATCAAAACGGAGTCCGATTGGAGTGCCGGAACAGTCAAATTTCTTATTTTAATTCCGGGAATAAAATGGTATAGCTCCTGTAATTTATGTGCTTGACATGTGTTTCGTAGGACAAAATCTGATATCAATAGGACTCTGGGATATTTGTTTCCATTTGGCATGAGGGAGTTGATTTCTTAATTTGCTCAACTGCATCCATTAATACACGGGCCCATTTCCAATTCTCTCTTTGACGTTTTAGACTTGAACATGCATGGCAGTAACTGCAACCCATGGAAAATGATTTGGTGTTTCGCGCGCCTCATGTGATCTCACACCTTCGGACGTGCCTTATTTTCACTGGAATTCCTGAAACACTTAAACAAATACCTTACGTGCAATATCTTATAAAAATTAATAATAAACATAATAATAAAATCAAACTCGAGAACTTAAGCCCACTAATATTTACATATTTGTGTGCTCATCAATATATACCCCCAAAATAAAAAGCCTTTGATACTAGAAGAAAAACACCTATACCTAATAGGATTAAGTGAATCCCTAAAGTTGTGGTCATTTTATTTCTATCTTTCCATGCATAACCAAAGAAAGGAAAAGATTCTTCAAGAGTCTCAGGTCTCAGAAGTGCATGATAAATACCGCCAAAGCTCAATACTACACAGAAAATTAAGTGAAGTACTCCGGGTACAAAGTATGGAAAGGTGCCTATAACTTCTCCACCATGACCTACCCCCCACCCTAGAGTAGCTAGTTGGGGAAGTAAAATTAATCTATGTTCATACATAGTCTTCTTGGGTAGAAAATGAGTCACTTCAAATAGGTTCATCGCTCCCGTCCAGAATACAATTAATCCGGCATGGGCTACATGAGCCCCTAGTAGTTTACCGGATAAATTGATAAGTTGAGCATTTCCGGCCCACTAAGCAAAACGTGTAGTTTCTTGGTCATGGCTAGCTAAAGCTAAAGTTCCATTAAAGAGTGTTTGCACGGGGTAGAAAAGGTTTTCATGAGGCTAATCTTGAGCCGCCATCCGAGCACCAATACGCTCGTTTAAGAGAATGTTTATGGTGTAGAAAGTCTCAAATTCAGGATCTTCTGCTGCGCGAATTTCTTAAGAAACAAAGTCATAGGCACGCGGGTTCAGGGCTAGGCCGACTGCTCCAAGAGCAGTCATCCATGAATCGCTTATTGGTTCAAATAACATAAAGAAATGTAACCAACGTTTATTGGAAAAAGCAACCCCAAAAATTTGGGGCCAAAAGCGGTTGGCAGTGACCATTGAATAAGTTTCTTCGGCTTGAGTTGTGTTAAAAGCCCGGAACGTATTTGCACCATCTCCATCTTCAGATAAAGTATTTTCCACGGCAGTGCCATGAATATTGCATAGCATAGCAAAACCGCGCCCAATACACCGACAACTCTCATCATATGAAATAGGTTCAACGTCCAATTATGAACTCTTGAAAAAAAAAAGGATGAATCAAAATATAGCTGATACACCAAAGCTGAGCGCAAAAAAAACCAACCAAACTGACCGAGTGGATAAATCA